>CAUYRH010087895.1:0-13074 GCA_963574655.1 Perodicticus potto
ACCTAGCTAAGAAACCAGAAAGCTTTCATCTTCAGAGATAAGCTTAACTCAGCTCGACGCCTGTGGCTCAATGGGCTAAGGCGCCAGCCACGTACACCTGAGCTGGCAGATTCGAATCCAGCCCAGGCCCGCCAAACAACAATGACGGCTGCAACCAAAAAATGGCCAGGCGTTGTGGCAGGCGCCTGTAGTCCCAGCTACTTGGGAGGCAGAGGCAAGAGACTCGCTTGGGCCCAGGAGTTGGAGGTTGCTGTGAGCTGTGATGTCACAGCACTCTATCCAGGGTGACAGCTTGAGGCTCTGTCTCAAAAAAAAAAAAAAAAAAAAAGAAAGAAGCTTAACTGTAAATATTACTCATTAGCAAACAAATGCAAAACTACCCTTAAAGTGAATGATTGGAAACCTTTCAAAACACTAATGAAATATAAAATCCTTCTTCTAATAGGAAAGAAGAGTCACCAGGGTAAAGTTAATACAACTAACAGCAATACAACAGTCAAACCCCATTTATTTGACTGTGCTAAGACGTTCTATGGCATGGTTTAAGTCTTTGTATGTAATTTTTGTCAGCACATGACTGGCAGGTGTTATGTCTATCCTGTCTTCCATCAACTCTGGCCAAATAGAAAATTCTTAAGCAACAAAATCACTATAACAAAGACTGGTTCCTCACCCTGTAATCTTACTAAGTTTCTCTCCCACTTAGGCTTGAGTTCCCAAAATCACTGCTGAATACCTGATTGTGCACGGTATTGAGCTGGTTGCTGAAGCTCATGGTTAGATTTGTGCTTGTATTTGGGGCAACGTGTGTAGTGAAGGGACTCTTGATCTGACTCACTGTATCATACATGTGAACCCTCCGCTTGCAGATCTCCATGTTCTGAAAACAGGACTTAACACTGAAAAAGAGATTAAGATTGACTAATGAATGCTGAGATTTAAACAGATAGCAAATAACTCAATGAACACAGATTAAAGTTTTTCTTCCAAGCACTTTCAGAATAAAATGAGTCAAAAGATTTTTATCATCATGAAGAGGAAAAATACACATCTAATTTTTAATCTTGTGATTTTTCCATGAGAAAGAAGAGCATCGGTGAGCACCAAAGCTGCTGCTCACTTTACAGTTCCACTTGTAAAGACCACATCATGGCAAAAAGTCCCCAAATGTACCATACTCACTGATTGCTATGTGGAAAATCCAGAAGGTGAGTCATTGTCACAAACTGATGATTAAGAGTTTTCAGAGGAGTAATTCTCTTATCTGCATCAATTGTTAGCATTTTTTTTAACAAATCAATGTATTCTCTTCGATCCGCCTTCTCTGCCAACATATCTGTTCCCTCTAAGTCCGTAGACATATTCACCTTTCAGAGGAAAATTTACAAATATTATACTTCTTCACCTAACCTTTAATGCTGACACTAAACAGCTGCTTTTTCTCTAAACTATTTATATAAAATCATCAGAAGAGAAATCTGGGGAAATTCTTTTTATTATAGTATAATCATTTTCACAAGAAGAAGCTCCTTTTATGCTATCTAATTAAAATCTTCATTTAAATTTAGTAGAATAAAATTGATAAGTTCTTGTCATAAAAATTTCAAACAAGTTAAGCAAAAGTTATTACTTAGATATAAAAGTTTCTACTATTGAAAATATTAAATTACATAAGTGTAAATGTCCAGAGTTTGTAACATAATAAGCCCTCAATAAATATAGCTCTTATGCAAGCATTTATTTAGTAGAGAAAATGGGACAAGAAGGAAATCCTCATTGAGTAATATTTTAAAACACTGATACCTAACAAGACTAAGCAAAGCAAGGAAAAAAGGTATAATTCTAAAAGCATACTTTGTTTGGATTCAAATGTTCTTTTAATATATGGCAGAACATCAATGTATTTTTTCTATAAAACCTGAAAATGAATACTAGAAAGATAAGAGATTAAATCCATCTTTAGTATAATCAACAGAGGTGTACCTTTGATTAAATAATTACATAAATATTTAACTTTCTGAAATTTTCCATACTTACCTGAGCCATGTCATCTAAACAGTTAAAAATGTATTTTCGAGCTTCTTTTGATTTTATTCCAGTCTCCAGTTCGTGTTCTTCGGGTGTCTATAAAATATGGATTTTTTAAATTCCATGTGTACGTTATTTTCACATTTTATTCAAAATCAAAGCCAGCATACAAAGAGATAAGTGTTGTTGCCTTGCCAACCATAGATGGCAAACATGAAAGTAATTTATGACCAGAAAATATTCTGATGGAGAGATGTGACCTTGATATCTTATCTAGTCACACTTTCAACAGTGATAAAATAAACATGCAAGCAATGATGCAGCATAATTCCTAAAGAAATGGCAGGTGAAAGGGGATAATACCATTTCTCTCTTAAAGCTATTCTGAAATGAAGTGATATCTCAAATCACATGGATAATCTAATTACTCAGAGATTTCTCAAGTTAAAGCAGTAGACTGGGCATGGTGCCCGTAGCTCAGTAAATAGGGTGCCGGCCACATACACTGATGGCAGTTCAAGCCCGGCCCCAGTCTGCTAAACAACGATAACTGCACCCAAAAAAAAAATAGCCAGGTAACATGGAGGGCGCCATCATCCCGGGCACTTGGAAGGCTGAGGCAAGAGAATTGCTTAAGCCAAGGAGTTTGAGGTTGCTGTGAGCTGTGACAGTACAGCACTCTACTGAGGGCGAAATAGTGAGACTCTATCTCAAAAATAAAAAAGGTTCTGTACCTGTCGCTCAAGTGGCTAAGGCATCAGCCATATACACCAGAGCTCATGGGTTCAAACCCAGCCTGGGCCTACCAAACAACAATGACAACTACAACCAAAAAATGGCCAGGCATTGTAGCGGGCGCCTGTAGTCCCAGCTATTTGGGAGGCTGAGGCAAGAGAATCCCTTAAGCCCAGGAGTTGGAGGTTGCTGTGAGCTGTGATGCCACGGCACTTCTACCCAGGTCCACAGCTTGAGGCTCTGTCTCCAAAAAAAAGCAGTAGGCTCAGAAGTAAAAAGTTGATATTTGTTTCAAGAAAAAATGTAGCTAGATATGGATAGTTAGAAAATTGTTATTTTAGCATGTTTACTGAGAATTCTCTAAAAATAGTCACTACTAAAAATTTCTCTAGCTGGGCATGGTGGCTCATGCCTATAATCCCAGTATTTGGGAGACTGAAGCAGGTGGATTGCCTGAGCTCACAAGTTCGAGACCAACCTGAGCAAGAGCAATACACTATCTCTAAAAAATCGCCAGGCGCTATGGCAGGCGCCTGTATTCCCAGCTACCTGGGAAACTAAGGTTTGAGGTTACTGTGAGCTAAGACGCCATGGCACTCTACCAAGGTTGACCAACTGAGACTCTGTCTCAAAAAACAAAAAATAAAAGAATGTCTCTAGTTCTTCATGTGACTATTATCACTTAATAGTGAACACTACTCTCCATATCCCATACCAGCTTGCTGATTCCACGTACACAAAATAACCTCAGCCAACTGAACTGGCACTTAATGTTTTGTTTTTAAATTAAGAACAAGGCCAAATGAATGCAATGAAATAATTTTCAACAAGTTTCCTCCTACAGGCACAAGACGCAGTGGTTCACGCCTGGAATCCTAATCCCAACAGTCTGGGAGGTTAAGGTGGGTGGACTGCCTAAGCGCATGGGTTCAAAACCAGCCTGAGCCAGACCACCACCCCATCTCTAAAAATAGCCAGGCACTGTGGCGGATGCCCGTAGTCCCAGCTACTTGTGAGGCCGAGGCAAGAGAATTACTTGAGCCCAGGATTTTGAGGTTGCTGTGAGCTAAGACACCACAGCACTCTACCAAGGGTGACAAAGACTCTGTCTCAAAAAAAAAAAGTTTCTTCCTACAAACATACTCTCCCTTCCTCTACCTCCAGAATGTTTTTTTTTTTTTTTTTTGAGACAGAGCCTCAAGCTGTCACCCTGGAGAGAGTGCCGTGGCATCACAGCTCACAACAACCTCCAATTGCTGGGCTCAAGTGAGTCTCCTGCCTCCGCCTCCCAAGTAGCTGGGACTACAGGCACCCACCACAACGCCTGGCCATTTTTTGGTTGCAGCCCTCATTGTTGTTTGGCGGGTCCTGGCTGGATTCGAACCCGCCAGCTCAGGTGTACGTGGCTGGCGCCTTCCCCGTTGAGCCACAGGCACCGAGCCAACCTCCAGAATTTAATAACTAAACTATGAATTCAAAGTTGAGGGTGAGAAGTACAAGGCCAGGCAGTATAATAAAGAAGACAGACCTTAAGCCTCCATAGTGGGTATCCCAAATTAGGATCTCTGTTGAAAAACCTGGTTGTTTTTGTTCCGGCACTGAGAAGATATTCAGCTGGCAAACCTTGTGTTTGTGAAATGTAACGAATCTGAAACATCAAAACATCAAATATCGATTAGGAGTGAAAAAGAAATTTAATTAAAGATTTTAAACATTATTATCTCTAGCCCCCAAAGGTAGGTATTACAAAGAAATTCATTCTTTTATCAACACAAATGAAATGTATCTGTAAATACATACATATATGCCAACTCTTCCAAAGGTAATTCCCAAATATTTACTTAGTAACTTCCTTGTTACTTTATCTGTTATTTATAAACAAACCTAGTTTTGCACATTTTGACTGTAATCTTTTTTGCATTTTTGTAAACTTCTCAAAGTTCAGAAAATTTTAGATTTCTAGAATAGTTTCTAAATACTTTTCCATGAATTACTAATTTTTTTCTTTGTTTTATTTTATAATGTACTATTCAAATTAGAAAGTTTAAGAAAAAAATTACTTAAACCTCTTTCTTGGACACCAGCTCTTGTCAACTGCCCCTACTCTAAACAGCCACAGAGTTTATCTCTCATACCATAAAATTTATCACTTAATCCTCCTTATCAGTAGAGGTACTTAATATGGTTTGAGGGAACCTCTGGAGGTCCCTAAGACTCTTTCAATAGGTCTACAAAGTAAAAACTATTTTCATAAAAATGAAAAGAAGTTATTTGCTTTCCTTCACTCTCTTCTCATGGGTATACAATAGATATTTCCGGGGTGATGTGTAATGATGTCATAGCTCCAAAATGAAACGGGCTATGAGGCTCTGCACCTGTAGCTCAGCAGCTAGAGCGATGGCCACATACACCAGGGCTGGTGGGTTCCAACCTAGCCTCAGCCTGCCAAACAATAATGATAACTACAACAAAAAAATATTCGGGCATTGTGGTGGGCACCTGTAGTCCGAGCTACTTGGGAGGCTGAGGCAAGAGAATAGCTTAAGCCCAAGAGTTTGAGGTTGCTGTGAGCCATGACACTGCAGCATTCTACCGAGGGCAACACAGTGAGACTCTATCTCCAAATAAAAGAAAAAAAAATGGGCTATGAAATGGGCTTATATATTCTCGTTTTTAAACTTTATTTTACTGGCTTGGCGCCCATAGGTCAGTGGTTAGGGTGCCAGCCACGTACACTGGGGCATGCAAGTTCAAACCCGGCCCAGGCCTGCTAAACAACAATGACAACTACAACAAAAGAAATAGCCAGGTGTTCTGGCAAGCACCTATAGTCCCAGCTACTTAGGAGGCTGAGGCAACAGACTCACTTAAGCCCAGGAGTTTGAGGTAGCTGTGATGCCACAGCACTCTACCAAAGGCAACATAGTGAGACTCTTGTCTCACAGCTGGGCGTTGTGGCAGGCACCTGTAGTCTCAGCTACTTGGGAGGCTGAGGCAACAGAATGGCTTAAGCCCAAGAGTTGGAGGTTGCTGTGAGTTGTGACGCCACGGCACTCTACCCAAAGCAACAACTTGAGACTCTGTCTCAAAAAAAAAAAAATTTTATTTTATTGTTCTTATTTCTATTTTTCTATAATTCTCCCTAACCAGAAAAGCAACAGAAGAGATTTTCTTCTCTCCCTACCTACAAGGGCAATATAAGAGACACATTTTTTAATAACCCAATTCAACATACATATAAATGTCTATACTTAACATGAAATTAAAAAGTAAAAAATTTAGGCTCAGCGCCTGTAGCTCAGCAGCTAGGGCGCCAGCCACATACACTGGAACTGAAGAGTTCGAACCCAGCCTGGGCCTGCCAAACAACAATGACAACTACAATCAAAAAATAGCTGGGTGCTGTGGTGAGTGCCTACAGTCCCAGCTACTTGGCAGGCTGAGGCATGAGAATCACTTAAGGCCAAGACTTGGAGGCTGCTGTTAACTGTGATGCCACCGCACTCTATGGGAGGCCACATAGTGAGACTCTGTCTCAAAAAAAAAAGGAAAAAATTTATAGGGAAATAAGTCTTACTTCTCACTTCTCCGAACCCCCAAATTTTCAGTTTTAATTTCTAACACAGTATACATTAATAGATATAAGGTACAGAAACACAGCTCTTGGAATCCTCAGGAAGTTTTTAAGAATGTTAAGCAGGGGTTGGCAAACAGCCTATAGACCTAATGTGGCCTGCCAACACAAGAAAATTTTAGACAACAAGATAATACTCCAAATCTGTGAAAGCTTGTAGGTGGAAACTAAAATACAGCACTGGCAAAGTAGAAAAGTATTTTTAAAATGTGAATAAGAACATTTTATTTATTTATTTATTTTGAGACAAAGTCTCAAGCTGTTGCCCTGGGTAGAGTGCCATGGCATCATAGCTCACAGCAGTTTTTCTATTTTTAGTGGGGGGGGGGTGTCTTGCTTTTGCTCAAGCTGGTCTTAAACTCGTGAGCTCAAGCAATCCAGCCACCTCGGCCTCCCAGAGTGGTAGGATTACATGCATGAGCCACCGCGCTGGGCCGCAAATAAAAGTATTTTAAATGTGAACTTCTTCTGCATACAAGAAAGGTAAGGTTAGATCTGTATAACAGAATACTATGCAAATATTTTAAATGAGAGGGCAGAAGTAAATTTACTGAATACAAAGATATTTTGCAATACATTAAGTAGAAAGGCAGATACCAATTACTCTTTTTTAAAAAATCAAATTTCATTGATTCTAAGAGGCACATTTTTCACCTCAGCACACTTAAAATCAGTATGTATGTTACAACTGATAGCATAACTGGTAGCTTTCTTGACGTACAAAAAAGCGATGCATCTTTAAATCAATGGTATCTCAGATTTGATGAAATACACATATATATGTTTCTTTACATCCACAAGTTTATTAGGAACACAACTGTATATAGTAAATATTCATTCATCCTTTCAGTAAGTTTTTATTGAGACAAGCAGAGATGATTTTAAAACTAAACATGGTTCTTACTTTCATACAGCTTGCATCTAATAAAGGAGACAGACACTGAATATATAACTTATTTTATTTTATTTTTATTTATTTATTTTTTGAGACACAGTCTCACTATGTCACCCTCAGTAGTGTGCCATGGCATTACAGCTCACAGCAATCTCAAACTCTTGGGCTGAAGCGATTCTCTTGCCTCAGTGTCCCAAGTAGCTGGGACTATAGGTGCCCACCACAATGCCCGGCTATTTTTTTTTTATTTTGTAGTTGTCGTTGTTTGGCAAGCCCAGGCCAGGTTCGAACCCTCCAGTTCCGGTGTATATGGCTAGTGCCCTAACCACTGAGATACAGGCGCTGAACCTAAATATATAATTTTTTTTTTTTTTTTTTGAGACAGAGCCTCAAGCTGTCACCCTGGATAGAGTCCTATGGCATCACAGCTCACAGCAACCTCCAATTCCTGGGCTCAAGCGAGTCTCCTGTCTCTGCCTCCCAAGTAGCTGGGACTACAGGTGCCCGCCACAACGCCCGGCCATTTTTTGGTTGCAGCCACCACTGTTGTTTGGCGGGCCCTGGCTGGATTCGAACCCGCCAGCTCAGGTGTACGTGGCTGGCGCCTTAGCCCGTTGAGCCACAGGCGCCGAGCCAACTTAGACCTCTCTTAAAACCCACATTACCAACTGCCCAGGGGAAAACTGAGGTTGGATATCACATAATCATTTCAAACACAAAACAGTCATGCACCACATAATGATATTTTGGTCAATGATGGACTATATATACGATGGTGGTTCTGTAAAATTACAATGGAGCTGAAAAATTCCTATCACCATTAAAATGTAGCACCACACATAAGTTTTTCTATGTTTAGATGCACAAATACTTACCACTGTTTGTTACAGAAGCAGATAATACTCAGTACAGTAACATGGTATACAGGTTTGTACCCTAGCAGCAATAAGCTATACCATATAGCCTAGGTGTGTAGTAAGCTATGTATCTAGGTTGCATAAATACACTATGTATGATGACAAAAATCACCTAATGATACATTTCTCAGACAGCATCCCTGTAGTTTAAATGATGCATGACTGTATATTCAAACTGAAGTGGAGTTATTTTCCTCGAAACTTGTTCCTCTTCTCACTTTCCTTATCTTGGCAAGAGCCTAATCATCCACTAGGTGCCTAAATATGATTCCCTAGAGTGAACGTTGTCTTCTTTCTCTGTCTCGTATCATAATTCTGTTACATTGCTTACCACCTCCAACCCCATTACTACTGCCTGAATTTAGTCCAGGTTACTGCAATATACCCCAGCCTTCCTTAACTAATCCACCTTATATATTGCTACTACAGTTAACTTACACGTATGGTACAGTTATTCAAGTGCCAATTTGCCAAGTCAAAAATATGGCTAAGCCTTTGTTCATAGTTCCTCCGGCCTAGAGGGCTCATTTCCTTTTTCCCTATATTTGTTGTGGGAAACTGAGTACTTTATGCGCAACTCAAATGTTCCTTCCTTATGTATACCATGTAGAAGTCTCTTTATCTGATCTTGTAATTTTTCCATAATTGCCATTGAAATATTTTTCACATTTTCTTATGGATCTTCTCATCTGTCCCTAGTAAACTGTATTTTACACCTCTTGAGAGTTCATGTTTTACAACTTATAGCCCTAAAACCTAAAGCAGTTTGTCACCTCACAGATATTTCACCAATATCTGTTACTCACTTAGTAACAGTTGGTAGTTGTGTGTCTCTTTTGCTATATTTAATCTCTTTTAGGACAGAGACTCTGATGTATCCCAAACTCTTGGGATTGGAACTATACTTAAATGAATGCAGAGCTGAAGTCTTAAGTTGAAATGAAGAATGTAATTATAAATGCAAGAGGGAGTAAGGCAGTTCATGGAGAAGTCTGAAAATCTAGTGGCAGAAAAATTCAAAAGAATATCTGGGTACTGCCTATAATGGCTGAGATGTTACACGTGGCACCCTATAAAGTTAACTGTAGGTGTTGCTTACTTTTGCCAAAAAGCAGTAGTTAAACTCACTAGCCTGACTTATCACCAGAAACACTGATCAAAATATTGACTAAATGAGAACAAAGAGAATAAATGACTATCTGCAAGTCAAAATACCATTCCTCATATTTACTAAGAGGAAAGTTATTTACAATAAGCATGTCCATACAAAACAAGGTTTAAAAAAACCCAATTATAAAATTTCTATTTGAAAATGATGAATTTTTGTCATTTTTTTCCATCCTTACCATGATGAATTTCATACTCTTTTGTTCCCTGTCCTTTAAACACTGCTAGAGATGGCTGAAAAACATAGAGATTACTACAGATGTCTGGTGCAGAGGAACAATCAAACCTGCCAACCTACAGTAGAAAGAGAAGGTAGAATTTGATGAAAACATACACTTTTACACATTCAACTTTTAAGTTTTCATAATGATAATCCAAAAATGACACAGCTCTAGTGACAGTTCTTAAAGTGAAAAAAATGGGCTATGAAGACACAGAAGTAATTTATTTACCTTTAGTGCTAAAACTGAATTAAGTTAAAGAAAAATTCTTCCAAGAGAGTTCAGAAACCTCACAGGAAAACTCCCAAGAAAATATGAAGTTATTTAAGAAACCTTGATGTTTATATATTTTGGGGGGTAGAATAAGAGTTTTCTAAGTAAGATATCAGAAGCAGAAATAATGCAGGAGAAAGATATTGTATGAAGGAGAACAGCATATGGCAAACAAAGAAAAAAATTTGCAGCACTTAAGGCAGGGTTTATTAAGAAATAAGATAGACAAAGAAAAAAAGGCAATGGCAAAGACTAAAAGGACTCAAAGTTTCCAAAGATGGAGGATGCTCAGTTGAATGAGGCAAAGTTTGAACTTTGTTATTTAATTTAATTCATTGCCTAATTACTGTTTTCCTATGAATGCTTATACTGTGGTTAATATGTTAACATAGCAGTATTCCCAGATAGTTTTTTTGTTTGTTGGGAGATTGGGCTTTGGGGGGGCAGAGTTAATACTTTGCATGAAATATCTTATTTTATAACAGTGAAATTGCTTTCTGTTTTGTCTTGTGATTTTTTTTGAGGTGAAATTTAACTTATTGTGTCAGTAGTACTATTATACCTATCTTAAGTGTCTTCCTTGTACTGTATCACATCATACCTTTGTTTAATTCTGTTCACTTGTTAAAAAAAAAATAATAAAGTATATAGAAGGAAAAAAAAAAGATAATGGGCCAGGAATATAAACGGAAAATAAACTAGAACAGAATTATGACTTGTAAATACATGAAAAAAAAATCTCTGGCAGCCACTAGAAAGCAAAGAAATGAAAGCATATTTTAACATATTACCTCTGACCAATTAGAACAGTAAAGATTATAAAGAATGATAATACCATGATTGGTCTAAGTGGGAAGAAATGGCCATTCATATGCTGTCAATGAGATTATAAATTCATATAAACTTTTTGGAGGACTCTAGTAAGAATAAAAACACTTAAAAATGTTTGACTTAACCTTACGTCAAAAGTTCCTCATAATAAGGAATTAACTGGACAGATCTTGTATCATTTGATATAAAAAAATTAACCTATAAGTAATACAGGATATGTTAAACAATTATGATATAGCTATATAATAAAGTACTACTTAGCCTTTAAGGAATGATGAGGTTACATGCAGATAGTTTCATATTAATACTTATTTATAGACCTGTGAGAAGTTTGATATTATTGAATGAAAAAATTTAAACATATGTGAGGCCAGGAGTTCAAGACCAGCCTAAGTAAGGGTGACTCTGCTGTCTCCCCAAAAATATAGAAAAATTATCCAGGTATGGTGGTGTGTACCTGTAGTCCTAGCTATTTGAGAGAGTAAGCAAGAGAACTGCATGAACCCAGAAGTTTGAGGTTGCTGTGAGCTATTATGACACCACTGTATGTTAGCCTAGGCAACAAAGTGAGACCTTGTCTCAAAAAAAGGAAAAAAAGAAAAAATAATCCTCAAAAGACAAGCGCCCCCCCCCCCACCAAAGTTTAAGAAACAGTATATAGCCTCGGCACCTGTAGCTCAAGTGGCTAGGGCGCCAGCCACATATACTGGAGCTAGTGGGTTCAAACCCAGCCTGGGCCTACCAAACAATGACAACTACAACCAAAAAATAGCCGAGCATTGCAGTGGGTGCCTGTAGTCCCAGCTACTTGGGAGGCTGAGGAAGAAAATCGCTTAAGCCCAAGAGTTGAGGTTGCTGTGAGCTGTAATGCCACGGCACTCTACCGAGGGCAACATAGTGAGACTCTGTCTCAAAAAAAACCCAAAACAGTATATAGCAAATCCACTGATTAAAAGTATACATGTAATGCAGAATACAAATGTTTTCATACAATAATCAAGAAAATCCCATGAAGGTTATGTCAAACAGTTGGATGAAAATATTTCAGATTATATATGAAGCCAGCACATTGTACCCCATGATTGCACTAATGTATACAGCTATGATTTAATAAAAAAAAAAAAAAATTCCAGTCTAAAAAGAAAAAAAAAAAAAGTATATATGTAAATTACATGTACCTCTTACAGTCCCCATTACATATGCATGCATGTGCAAATACATATGCCCACATATAAGCACTCTCAAAAAGCTTATGCAGTGAATTCTTAGCAGAGTTATCAGAATATTGCGCATACAGATTATTCAGATAATTAATTTCTGTGCTTATTTATACATTCTAATTTTTAAATACATAAAAATTTCATAAATAACAATTTTAATAAGGGAAAGATAATCTATACATTTCAGAAAAAACTTATGATACAGATTTATCAAATGGCAAAAGAAATCATTTATTAGATTTCACGTCAATTTCTAATAGAAGAAAGGAAAAATAAAACATAAACCCAAACCAAAAACACTTATGGGCTTCTTAACCTAGAAATTCAAAAAAACGTTTTTAAGTTATTTAAAATTTCATTGTCTGTATTACATTAACAAGAAAGAACACTATCAGAAGGCTAAGTGCAGTAGACTTCTCTTACTTGAATATGATCATTTTTAAGTAGAGATTTTAGTTTTTTCAATTCAGGATCATTTGAATTTTCATTTTTTCCAAAATGAAAAAATAACAGCCACCGATGATGAGCCAAACGATCCTTAAATGTGATAAAGAAAATGAAATGTCAGAAGGGAAATTCTAAGGGTTTTAATCTTTACTTCTTTGACTTTAAAGTTATTTTAGCTACCACAGCCATTATTTCAAAACATTACCTAAAATTTTGACTTATTTTCCTCTTTTGTACTTAGAATAATGCTTATGTAAATCAATCATATCACAGTAGGGGTAAGTCACTAAATTATAAAATTTTAAGATAGATGGCTGCACAAAAAGTTTTAACAATATGTAGCTAAAAAGTTGGGGGTGGGTTTGGTGGGTGGGAAAGTCAGCCTTTTCAGCCTTTTTAAGATTTGGTAGGTATATGGACTTAGTGTGAATAGAATGTTTAGAAATATTCAGTTTGTGGTAGACTCTTTATTCTGTATCCCACTTACTGACCAAAGAACTTTCTGAATAATTTTTAATTTTTTTTTTTCTTTTTTTCTTTTTTTTGGGACAGAGCCTCAAGCTGCCACCCTGGATAGAGTGCTGTGGCATCACAGCTCACAGCAACCTCCAATTCCTGGGCTCAAGCTAGTCTCTTGCCTCTGCCTCCCAAGTAGCTGGGACTACAGGTGCCCGCCACAACTCCTGGCCATTTTTTGGTTGCAGTC
>CAUYRH010087896.1:0-21482 GCA_963574655.1 Perodicticus potto
TGCAACCAAAAAATGGCCGGGCGTTGTGGCGGGCGCCTGTGGTCCCAGCTATTTGGGAGATGGAGGCAGGAGACTCACTTGAGCCCAGAAATTGGAGCTTGCTGTAAGCTATGATGCCACAGCACTCTATCCAGGGTGACAGCTTGAGGCTCTGTCTCAAAAAAAAAGAAAATGCAAGGGAGGGAGAGTGGGTGGAGGGTCAGGAAAAGGGAAGCAGTAATCTGGGAGTGCATCAGAGGGCACCTAGGTCTCTGGCACACAAAGTTTCAGCTGTGGGCTCATTCACCCCTGCAGGCATTGCCAGCTAGCCTAGGGCTCAGCACTGTCTTCCAGGTGCTTGGCAGGAGCAGACGCTCCAGCTGGGAGGTTGCGTCTATCGGCTCCTGGGTAGTCTGGCCCAGAAGGCTGACACCTTGGGCATTTTCTCCCCAGCCTCTCTGGGCCTGCGCTGTTTGTCAAAAACAAACACAGTGCCCAGACTATCTTCTGTCACTAAAAACTGTCAGAGCCCCAAGTTCATTTGGAATCAGCTGGTTCCCCGGAATCTCTGGCTCCAGGCATTCCTGCACATCGCCAAGACATTCCCTTGTGTTCCCAGTACCTAAATCTAAACCCATCTTTGGTCATGTTCAGGGTCAGGTGAGAAGAGACCTTGGCAGGTGGACAGAGGAGGACAGAATGACCTATCCCCCATTCCCGACTATGCTTTTTATCCTTCACTAGATCCTTGAGTAAAGGCCTCATTCAGAACCCCCTGCACCCCAACAAAGAGCTAGAGTCATCTTGACATTGAAAGAACAGTTTTACACAAAAATTCTTGATTGAAAACGACAACTCACAGTCTAAGTGTACTATTACATGTTCAAGGGCTTCTTCTCATCCTCTCATTTTCTCAGAAATCAACACAGGAAGGACACTCGACCAGCAATGCAAGGCTCAGGAACAGATTGATGGGATTTGGAAAATATAAGCAAACAAGATGCATCAGTGGGTTGAAGTCACAGCAAAACCAGAGAATGTGTCATCTGAGCTTGGTCCCCTGACATTCTGCCCTCTTCCCCCAGTATAGCATTTCCTTTAGGGCATTAAATGTCTAAGGAGAAAAGGATTTTCCCCAGGTCACAAGAGGCCAGCAGAAAGAAGGAGGGGGGCTGTGTGGTTAACTCAGAACATTGGTACAGATATGCACACACATGGGTGCATGGCGGGTGTACACCCATCAAGGAGGGACGCAAATCGCCCTGGGGGGCTTATAAAAATGCATCAATCAATTCAAAGCCTTAGTGCTTATGGGGAACACAGAGGCCCCGTTATGCAGGGCAGTTTTATCTAGACCAGTTATGAGAACTCGATGCAGTGATAACCAGGCCATGGTGTACCTGCTCCCGATCAAGTGCACTGTCACCAGAGCATACACTCATGCGACCACGTAATGCCAGTGACTCAGCAGCCAGTAAAACAAGAATCCCTGTCTTCACTGAGCTTATATGCTGCCTTTGTAGTCCAGCAATTGTCTTTTTCTGGGACCAGCACCCCAATTCTCTTATGTAAAACCACTTTTGCCTTCTCCTCTATCCTTGCTCTTAGATGGGCACAAATTCCTTCCCCCAACCCCAGAAGTGAACACATGACCCAGGCCTGGCCACTTGAAGTACTACAATCCCTGTGCTAAAGACAGACCCCACGTTTAAAGAATTCTGCACAGCTCAAAGTCTTTCTTAGAATTATTGGGGCAGAAATGTTCCCCTTTCCTGGTCTTGTTGAGATGGTGGGACCAAAGTCAGGTGCTGCTAAGACTTTCCTCTGACACTATGTTTGAGATCCTTCCATTGCAAAGCAACTTAAGAGGAAAACAGAGACTAGGTATGGAGGAAGGTTCCTAACGGCATCATCTGTGCCCAGACCCAGCCAACCTGGTGTCCACACACCCCTCGAAGTTTCAGTTGCACTAGCCAATGAATATCCTTATGGGGTGAGCCTATTTTAGTTGCTTTTCTATCACTTACAAATGAAAGAGCCCTACCTTCGGCAATGAGGGTGACTTTTGTGTACCCCCCTTCCAGTGGAGCTGCCTTTGACAAGCAAAGTCAAGGAACAAACCACACCCCTCCGAGCCACTCTACCCTTGTCGTCTACTGACACTTAGCCCACCTGAGTGGTCAGCCCCCACTTCTTCTCCACTCATACCCAACACTACTTCCCCTCCCCAACAAGCACCTCACCTCAACTCTCCACATCCCAGTCCCTCTGCTTTGCCTCCCCTATTGAGTGTAGCTGTCCCCACCTCTGTCCCCCTTCCATCAGAACCATTTTTGGTGCCAGATGTCATAACGTTGGGAAGAACCCCATTCTTATTCCCCTCATTGGACCCTGGGGACCCCCTTCCCACCCAACTCCCCTGACAGGAGAGAAAAATCAGGAGGAAGCCACATGCAGACTCTTTCTGAGCTTTTCTAAGACCAAAAGGTAAACAAAACAAGCCAAAAAAAATATATACAAAACAAAACCCCCAATCCCAAGAAATGCAGGATATAGGTTTTCCAATTGAGAACTTGTAAACAGGAGGGATATAAAAAAAAAAAAAAATTGAGCACAAAAAATCCTTCATTTGAGTTGCTTTGAGACAAATATAACTTACTCCTCCAAAGATTAATTTAAAAAAAAACATAAAAGTGATCTTGGTAATCTAATCTATGAGAGATCATATTTCCCAGTGACAATGTTTTTGGACCTGGCTTAAGCTGTAATTGAGTTAAAATGCTTTGAAAAGATTTTATCAGACTCCAAAAGCTCAAATAAAGATGCCCCTAGTTTTCCGGACTTATCGGTATGATTTTAGAGGCCAAGGTTAGGTATATCGGTTCTTCTGGGGATGAGGAGGACAAAAGAAAAGAAAACGCTAAGATTTGCTTTGAATCAGACCTCACAAGCCCATGGCCACAAAGCCCATGTGGCCTCAGACATTCTAGTAGGACCTCTGTGGCTGGCCATCTGCCCGCACCAACCACCTTCTTAAGTTGACCTAATTTTCATGGACAGGACGCTAACCACAGTACGGGAGGCCTATGTTGACTACTTCTGTATGTTGAGCAGTTTGTCACAGTCCCCTGGGGAATCAACTCCAGAGAGATTCTACTGTGTATTTATTTGAATTAGTGGCCAACCTAAAAATACCCCCCAAATCCCAATTTCTGGCTTTTCTTGAGAAGTCAGCAGACCTGGGACCCTGAACTGCATTTTGGCAAAATGCTCAGCTGGCAATCCCAGTAATTCCTTCCTGTTCCCGCCACACATCTGTGTTATTAACAGGTTACACTTCTTGGAGATGTGCGTGGTGTTTTTCTACGTGTTGGAAAAGGATTCAAAGGTGTGCCCTTTCCTCAACCTCAGTCTGAACAAAAGTACGTTGACACCTCCCCTCACAAAGTCACCCGGTGGCCCAGGGAAACCCGTCAGTGAGCACAGAGCATGTTTTGTGAGGAATGACTGAAGCTTAGGTAAGAGAAGGGGGATAGAGGGGAGAGGCAGCTGTCCCAGAGAGGCCAACCTCCCTGGGAGGGAGCCTCCAGCCTCCCCTCAGACGCGGAGTCTGTCCTGGGCCTCGAGACTCACCATTTCCTCCCCGCTTCCCTTCCCTGCATGGGGCCGGAGCTGCCGGCACTCAGACTACCTGCATGGGCTCAGTTGACCACAGTCCCCAGGAAGACGATTCTGAGCTGTCTCACTGACCACTTTTCCTAAAGAAGGATTTCCACTGGAACATGGGGATGAGGAAGTCCTTATTCAAATCCTCCTTAGAACTCTTCAGGAGAGGAAGTTGCGTGGCCCCGTGAAACAGCCTACTCTGGAAGACCTAAGGCTGCGTTCCTGCCCCTGGCTGAGCAGCCCACCCATCCGGCCTGGCACCGGTCTGCAGCTTTGCAGGGGCTCGGCTTGAAGAAAGGCAAGATGGCTCCTCTCTCAAACCCTGTCCTGGAACCGTAGGGCAGGTGGGCAACTTACCATCCAGCTGTGCATAGGGAATTACAGGTGACAATCCCTGACCTGGCCTCCCATTAACACCTAGTTCTCCAGGGGCTCTGGGCTCCAGGAGGGCAAGTGCTCATAGCATGGAGGCTGGGGACTGGTGAGTGACACCAGCTGAAGGGTGGCCCTGGAGAGAACCTCACATTATTCTATCTCCTGACACACGTTAAATACAAAACTCACATCAGGAACAAAATATAAATCAGCCTCTGGCATTTACGCTGAGTGGGATGATTGGTAGTCACTTAAATGTGTAATCTGATCCTGTTAATTTTTCAGTAGATTGACGTGTCCCCGGAGAACACGGGACAGAGCTTCTGTCAACAACGGTTTTCTTTCCCACTGAAGGCGCAGAAGGGATTAGTTCCTTGGGTGGGAAACATTACTCGCCACAGGGGAAGTAGATACTCGAACAGGCCAGGACTATAAAAGTTGGCTAACTATACTCTCAGTGGGTTGCAGCTCTGGGACAGAGAGGTGTCATCAGGGGAAATCAGCACACCTGTGGATCCATTCCAGTGGGCAGAAAAATGCAGCACTCACCTCCAAGAAGAACAGCCAACTGCTAAAATGGACACACGTGTTCCTCTTCTGAAGAAACAAGGCCTTACCTTCTCCCGTCAGGACAAAAGGGAGGTAGAGTGTTTTTGTGCTGAAGACTCTCAGCATCGAAGCAAATCCTACCTAAGGGTGAGCTCTGAGAAGGTGTTTCAGTGCCCGGGTTTGTTGGGCTAAAGCCAGTGGATGTCACCAGCTCAGCTCAAAGAAATACAGCCTCAAGCATGGTGGGAAAGACAGAGACGATCCACAGCAGCTGGCGGATGCCAAGGCCTTCGGGAGTGTGGCCTGGGCCTCAGTCCCATCTGATGAGGGGAGGGGCAGAGGCCATGTGTAGCTTCAGCATTTTAGCAGCACCAGCTGGGTGGTTAGACAAATGGACACAAGCCCTGAGATGGCCACTGGAAGCAGCAGCACCGAATCCTGTCATTTGAGCCCTAGAATGGGGAGTTGCTTGCTGTCCCTGCTCTGTTCTAGGTCTTTCCTGTCTCTCATCTGCTGTAGGAGCTTCCAAAGGGCTCCTCCATCCCGGGCTTTCTCCTGCCAACTCCAGTCTTCCTGCTGCTGACAAAGCTGCAAACAAATTGGGGAAAGGCCGCTCATCCTTGGCTCTGCAGCATCCCTTGGTGCTGCTAAACCACAAGCACATGGTACAGAGGGGAATTTAACCACGAGTCAGGTGTGAACACGTGAACAAGGGATCCCAGCCCAGCCAGACCTCACGGGGGTAGGGGGGAATCTGACCTCCAAGACATCTCAGTCCCTTGCAGTGAGAGGTCACCCATCTCCTAACCCCACCATCCTAGACCCATCAGGAAGGCTTGAGGTTTACTCCAGCCCCACATCTCCCTCCAGAAGGCAGTTTTCTTGATCTTTCGGTCCTGCACATCTCTCTCCAGGTAACCTTCCTGCATAGCTTCGCCCTGCAAAGCAGCAGAGCACATCACACGTTTGACAAGGAACTGCCTCCCCTGATTCTCTCCACCTGCAATGCCACTGTCCCATCTCCTACGTGCCATGCAAGCCCACAGGACTGAAACAACCAGGAAAACTCTAAGAGCTTGAAAATGTTGGTGAGGACCGAGACATTTCCTTCCCTGCTGTCACCCCTGGGCCTGGCACACCACCTGGCAAATGGTAGATGGTCTGTAAATACTTGTTAAATGAATGAATCAAAGTGCTCGCCCCAACCTTCAATCCACTTCATGCCCTCTCATGTCCAGTGGTTTAGAATTCCTTGTAACTAACAGCACCCAGGGGAGATGTGGGGGAGAAATCCCTGGGGTCTTCCCCGATCCAGGTGTTGAAATGATGAATTCAGAAAGTCTCTTACCTAGATGTCTCGTGTGTGGGCCATTTTTCAGGACCCACCTTTCAAATATGCCCTGTTTGGTGTTGCAGATGCTGTGGGGACCAGCATGGTGTCTGTCCCTAGGTCAGACCTTGGATCTCGGCTTCGCACTCACCTCCTGCCAGCAGCATCCACCCCGCCCTGAGTACCCCAACTTGCTTTGCTGTTTCCACAACAGGCCCTTCTTGAGCACCCGGGAGCCCAGCAGGCCCACACAAGTGCAGCCCGAAAGTGCACAGTGGGAACGTGCTGGGAACCAGCCTCAAGCACTGGGAAGGGAGCAGGGGACAAACCATAGCTGGAGGCCTTCCGTGAGCCCCTCACTGCCTGTAGCAACGACCTTACCTGGTTTCCCCTGCCTGGGTCTCTTTTCTTGCTCCCTCACTCCAGCTTCCAGGGATGACCACACAAATTAACTCCCAGCATCCAAGTTCTTGTCTCAGACTTGACTTTCAGGGAATCCCAAACCAATGCACACAGTTAGACAACATGTCCCATTATGGACATTCTTACGCTCCAAATTCCCATCCTTCAAACCTTCCAATTTCTGTCCTTTTACTAAATGCTAGTCTCTCAAAATTTCTGCTTCTTGTTAATGAGAAACGAGCTTAGACAAGTTCCTGGCCACCCCCAGGCCTCATTTCCCCATCAGTAAGGTGGAAATAATGACACGTCTCCCCCAGTCCTAGGGCTTGGCCCACTGGGCAGGCTAATGCATGGGAAGTGCTCACAAAGATACCAGATTTGCCAAATTTAGGCTTGCAATTAAATCCTAACGCCTATCCTGCAGTTGCTTGAGTTTTTAAAATAGCCCATTTATCTTCCTTTCTTAGGAACTGAACAATTTTTCCACTCCATTTATTAAAAGAAAGCTCTTTAACATGCATATTTTTAGACTGAAGTAACCACTCTGCAATGGCCCCTTATTTCTCAGCAAGAAGCCCTGCTCTCCATTCCCTTTGTCTTCCTGGAATAGCACGTGTGGCCTCTACTGGGTGGTCTGTGGGCCAGGAGCACCCACAGGGGAAGGCTTCAGACCTAATATAGCGCCATGGGCTCTGAACAATCTCACCCTGCCTTGCCCTGTGGCATCTTCTGTACTGACTGTCCCCTGTCCCTAAAGAGGCCAGCCAGCTCCCACCCCTCCCCACCCTGCCCCATCTGCCGGGTGGTCTTTGGTTGTCTTTCACATCCAAGTGAAGAGTCACCTTTCCTGCCTGACGCCACCCCCTAGTCATCAGAGAGAACTGATGGCTAAAACAGGCCATCAACGTGCATTTCCGTTTCTGTTTACACCTGGGCCCCCACCAGGACTCCAGAATGTCTTGCATCTTCAGAGTCCCCGGTGCCTCGCAGACACTCAGCGAAGGCTTTTGACACCAAAGCTCATCTTATGGCAAACCTGTCTTCTAAGAGATTCTGAAACAGTGCTGAGGGCAGGACACAGGATTCCTTCCTGGAAGAAGGTAAGATAATCCCATGTGGCTGTTGGGACGGTCAGGCCCATTTCAACATAGGAGGATTCACAGACCTCTCTAAAGGGCCCCAGGCAAGAGGCTGCTACTTTGGTCCCTCTGGGGTCAAGGCCTGCCTCCGCTTCCCCTCCCAGGCCCCCACTGAGCACTCCTGAGGTGCCGAGACTGTCACTGTGCTCCCTACCATGAAAGGCAGCCCCAGACTTCCCTCAGCCTGGGCAAGACCAGCACTTTTGGACATATTTGGGCTCCCTCTTCGTGGCACAAGACAGTGAGCACGTGCAAAATTTCTGGGTCTAAGACCCACTGGGGGTAGAAAAGGCCTTGGTTTGTGATCAGGGAAGGCTTCGTTGGCACAGGTCTTTATAAGGTGGGTGACATTGATGCCTGTGCCAGCAGAATTCTTCCTGGCATGGAGCCTCTTTGATCCTGGGGGGAAGCTAGAGGGGATTTTCAGGGAGAACTTAGGTATTTCTGCACCTCTGGCCTTACAACCACCAAGAGCACCGACCTGCTGACCCCTCTGTGCCAGCAGCAGCACTGTGTGTCCCCTCGGCAGCCCACCCGAGTGAGAGAGCAGCTCTTGAGATCAGACTCAGGGTGGCAGGTGGAGGAGGTCAGGAGTTGGGAGCTCCGTGGAGGAAAACTCTGCTCTCAATCAAAGAATCCATACACCATTATCTGCAGGCTGTGAATCCTAAACATGCCTGTGAGCCTAACAAAGGCATGTGGTTTGCCTCCTCCACACTAAAAGGGGTCAGAGGAGGGGAAGAGACTGGCTCGGCTGCCCCTGCATGGCTTTTACTCTGGGGGCCACTGGGCAGCACCCGGTGAGGGTGACCTTCCCCAAGCTCACCTTCTCGTCTGCACAACGAAAGCTGAGCAGGACTTCCTGCCTCCCTGGAGGTTGCTGGGAGGAGCAAATGGCTGTGCAAATCCTCGGTAAATTGCAGAGTAACAGGCAAATTAAGGAAACCTATCTGCCCAATCTTCTTACAAAAACAAAAACCTGAAGCCTACAGCACTGACTTCTGGAAGGTGAATTGAATAAAGCAGAGGGGCCCTCACGGCTGCCCACTGTCCTCTGTCATAGCAAAGCAGAACGCTTTGTTTCACCACCGCCTTTAGGATCACAACCAGGACCCTGCATGCTCATCGTTGCTGTCCCATTTGACTGGTGAAAGCTCTGAGCCTAAGCAAAATCAAATAACTTGCTCAGAATCACATAGGCAGTAAGTGACAGTCTGAACTCAAATCCATTCCTCTCTTCTGGGGGAATAAGCAAAGACAAACCGTATAGAAACACTTATTTATTCAGAGTTTACGTTAGCAAGGGAGCCAGCCACCATCACTTGAGTTTTGGTAGAGACTCAAAAGCAGGTGGGAAATGGGACAACTCCAAAGTGGAAGAAGGGAGGGCCGCAGGTGTGCCCTGACCAGGGGCTGCTGGCATAGGAGGCTACAGAAGGGAGTGTCCTATGTCCTTGGTTAGGGAAGAATATGTTATGATATTCTCTGGTTGTTCTTGAGTTGGAAGCAGGGACAAAAACCAGGAAAGCTGTCAGTTATTATTCAAGACCTGGCCATTCTGGAGGGACTGCTACAGAGGCTTGTCCCACGGGAAGCATTTAGACAGGCCTCTGGCAAATTTGAGTGCCGAGACGCCACTGCTCCTGAACTGCACCAGAGACGCTGCTCCGGCTTCCTCTGAGTCCGCTTTACAAACAGCAGGCTGGCTTCCTGGGCTGGGGGCTGCAGGTAGCGGGTCAGAATTCAATTGTTTGATATGATCTGGCCATTGTCCACGTGCATACACAATCTCTCACTTTCCTCGGTCCCCTGACTCAAAAGCTACCAATTCACAAACAGGACATCTTACTGTCTTAGGGTTTTAGGAACATAGAAGATTTCAATCTTAATGGAGTAACCAAGCAAGGAAGCACCCTAGGAAGTTCATTACCTTTCAGTTGCCCCAAAGAAGTATCTTATAAAGTTTGTTCTTTACTGATATAAAACATGAAGCCATGTTTGGAATGACACTGTTTGTACTCTCTGTATATGCAAAATTGTGCAGGGCCACTGACACGGATCCACCAGGCTGAATGGTCCCCCCCCCCCATATGTGCTCATACAATGGCATCCATAGGTCCAACAAGGTCAGCATACTGAAACATTTGTATTCTCATTGGATAATCCTTAACAACACTTTGAGTTATAAGGTGACACCCAGTGATAGCTTGAGAAACCTTCTAAATTGTAGGCAATTTGGGGAGGACATTCACGAAGGGCCTCAGTGTGTAATGGTGTAATTTTGAATTATCGGTGCTTATTTTCTATGCTTTGGACCATATTAATAAACATATACCTTTTTTTCTGTTTTTGCAAGCTGTATAAGAGAGGCAGGCAGAGGGCTATTGAAAGTTATGTGAATTGATGACGACTCTCAGAGGCAAGGATTACTATACCGACTTTAGAAATGCAGAAACAGATCTCGAGGAAACAAGGCAACTGGTCCAAAGTTGCTGAGATGCTAAGAGATGGCCCTGGGGTCACAGTGAAGCTCCCCTACCCCTAAGCTCCATCCTTTCACTCTCACTCCTGCAACCCCTGTCCCCTGGGAGATGTGCCAACAGAGGTCTTTTCCTTCCTGCAGTAGGTGGCCTGGGGTGTGGGGCTCGAGGCCTCCGCCTTCCTCCTGCCCAGCCGCTGTGTTCTGAGTCAGCAGAAGGCACAGCGCTGCATCCTGAGGGCGCCGGGAGCCTGACAACACGTGCTCACACTTGGGGAGGATGAGGGACATGACAGCGTCAGACAGCAGGCCACGAGCTTCAGTGGAAACTCATTAAATGCCAGCCCCGCGCAGTAAGCACCTCTGTGACCCTGGGCCTGCCTCCCTCCTTGCCTCAGAGCCTCCTCCCCTCACTGCTCAGCTAATGCAGGTCTCAGAGCAGATTAATTTTATAGCTTCCTAGTGACTAACTTTTTAAAAAACCAATTTTGTAGCTTCCTAGTGACTAACTTTTAAAAAAACCAAAGTAGATGATTTATGCACATCCTAAGCCTCAGCCTCCTCATCTGAAAAATGGGAATAATAATGTTTACCTCTAAATGCAGTGATGAGTTGAGAGTTCTGCACAGTCCTGGGAACACAGAGCTTGAGAAAGAACCATCGGTTGCTACTTGCATCTCGGCGCTGCATGTGCCAGGCGCCTGTCTCAATGCTTCCCTTGGACATTGAGGTAGGCCCCATTACTATGCCCATTTTACAGATGAGTAAACTGAGAGTCAGAGGGTACATAATTTACCCCAACTTGTGCAGGAATTGAGTGTGGGGCCGGGACTTAAACCCAGATCTCTTGGTTGTGGGGATGAGGCTGTCGCACACTGCCTTCATGAACTACTCTGAAAGCCACGGTGCTGACTCACAAGGGTGAGCTGATGTTTCGGTGGACACTCACTGCTCACCCTTCTCAGAGGAGAAGCTGGGAGGAGGCTCTGGAAGGTGGCCTTCCCCACAATGTTGGTTGGGGGACAGAGTCCAGAAACCAGGCACTCGTAAGCATCAGATGGAGCCATTGTGCCTTCCCGTCGAGTCGGCCCTCATGATGGACTTGGTGACGAGACAGGCCAGCATGGTGCTGACCTCCTGGCGCTCCAGGAGCTGACCAGGCTGTGAAGGACACAAAGGCTGCACCGTCCACGGATGTCACTGGGAGAATCAAGGTGGGACTAGGCAATCAGCTCACCAGCCATCATTCAGGTCATCTCAAGGTGACGGGGAGACATGATGGCAAAACAGTACCCAGAATCAGGCCTGATGCATTTCTTCAGGGCTTCATTATGTATGTAATCAGCTCCTGGCTAAGTTCCCCTAGACATGTTTATCAAGTAAGGGTTCCATCCTTCGTCCTCTGATTTCTGAAGTGCACCCGAGTCCCAGTGCTCCGCCACTGCCTGGGGGTGGGAGCGGCTCCCGCGGCGTCAGACCCCACGACCTGCTTATAGCTTCCTGGTGGGCCATGAAGGAGCACTACCGTGAATGTCCTGCCTCTGCCACAAACTGAAATAGGACTCTGGATACTTTGTGTCCCTCTCTGAGCCTCAGCTTCCCTGTCTCCAAATCCAGAAGTGGAATAGTTTGGGGATTGGAATAGTCTGGGGGCTCCTGCCCTCCCTGCTTGCCGCACCCAGAGCAGACACAACTAATTAGTTGCACCATTCTTTCTATAAGCCAGGACTCTGCCTCAGAATCCTTCTTAACACAGAGCTCCAACCAACTACTGATAAGTCAGAGTTGGCCTTCAAGAGGAGACCTGGTTGCCGTCCTTGGGCCCACTGATCGGTCTCAAGGGTGCCCTCCGCTCTGAAGACCTGTCGCCGTCCTCTGCATAGACCAGAGGGTACTAAAAACTCTGCCTTGCATGTTCCAGCTCTCTGATTTCTTCTTTTCTAATTTTCCCTGGATTCCGTGTGCCATGGCTAGGAACTTGGGGCTGTGTTTATGTGGCAGAGGAGGGAGGGATAAAGGGAAGAGTCCCCACAGTCTCGAGTGAGGTCTCCCTCATACCCAGAGCGCAGCCTCTGGCCAGTCCTGCTGTGGTCTAGCTTTGTGGGCGGCAGCCCCCTCCCCACTCTGACTGCCCCCTGGGTGTGGCGACACCAATACGGCGAGGTATGGACATGTGAGCCTCTCCATGCACAGCAGTGGCCACTAGAGCTAACTAAACCTGCAAACTTGGGAAACAGCCATGGTCCTGCCGCTCAAAATACGATTGTTTAAGCACCATCATTCACACCACATCACAGCTGTGCACACTAATATCACGTGCAATTTTAAAGTCGTAGTGTCCTTCTTATACAAAGACTGAATAAGGGGGAATGCTCCTGTTAAAGAGCATGCCCCACAACTCAGAAATGGGCTGCCTTCACCAACAAATCCTGATCGGAGCTCCTTAAATGTCCTTTAGCATAAAACACAGGCAGCATTGAACATGCTGCTGCCTCAGCCTGCAGGATGGGGGAAGAAAAGTGATAAATTCACGGCAGACTTTCTGCCAGAGGACAGGGAGTGCCTTAGTTGATTTTATCCTATAGAAAAAGTCTAAAACAAACAAGTCTGCCAATCTTTTAGACGTGTTTCTACTCAAGTTCAAGAATTTACTTGAAAAAGTGAAGACTCTTGAGAAGGTATAAGACATTAAACAAACTAAAATGACAGATTTTCATTTTCTTCTTAACTTGTAAAGCAATCTTCAGAACAAGGCAAGAGGCTGGTTCAGTTTGAGTTGGCCCTTTTGATGCCCGCTGTGAGAAGCAGAGCCTGCAGGATGGAATAAGAATCTGACTCAGCTCCTGCCCTAGGGAGGTTCCAGGCCAACCACAGAGAGGAACTAAAATAGGACAACCCCTCTGAGAGGCCCTGAGGACTCTGCAGATTGGTTCCAAGGCTTGAGAAGTCCCCATGGTCCTGACATGCTGGAAGGCTTCCTGGAGGAGGTGGCATTTGAGATACCTGGAGGGAGAAGCAGGAAGGCCTCCAGCTGTTGGGGGAGAGTCTATTTACAGAGGTCCGTGCTGAGCCTCTAGGACAGAACGGCACGAGGGCCGGGGGGCGCTCCTAGATCCTGGCTGCAAGACAGGAGGGAAGGCCAGTAGGAGAGGATTTCCAGGGGCAGGGCCCAGGAAGGCCATGTGGGCTTGAGGGTCCCATGAGGGGCTACTGTGTTACACAGGGGCCAAGCAGAGAAGCAACCCCCAAACAAGGGAGACTGGCTCTCTGTGGGAAGTCAGCGGCCACCACTGCCAGTCTGACCTGCAGCCTACCAAGCCCATGGGCTTCACTGTGCAGGAGCAGATGAGAAATCAGAGACCTGCCTGACATGAGACCATGTACCGCAGGGTCTGGCCGGCCCTGCAGTACCGAGCTCCTGCCTGCAAGCCCAGGGCACCTAAGACTGATGACCGGATCTGCAGAGAGGGCCACAGAGTGCATGAGTGTGGCAGACTGGAGCTAAGTACTGGCACTAAGACTAAGTCAGGCCCTGACAAAGCCACAGTCTCCCAAGCATTCACAGCCCTTCTGAACCACAGAGGTTATTTAGTTTTAAATGCTTTAGATGGTCACTTACCACATATAATGCCAGAAGCTCAATGTAAGATCTTCCCATGATGGGCTTAGCTGAAAGCTGCAGGGTCCCATATACAGCCCCCAGCACAATTGGCTATTAAAAATTACATTGATGGAAATGATTTAGAAATCTAGTTTCTAAGTCACAGCAGTCACCGTTCAGGCCCGTTCAGTGGCTAATGGCTACTGTGTTAAATGGCACGGAATAGACCATTTCCATCCTCCCAGAAAGTTCTATCAGATAACATTGGTTTATAGCAGAAGACCACTATATCCTGGCCTGAAGGCCAAGTTCAGCTGCCACCTGTTTTTGTAAAATTTTACTGGGACCCAGCCAAGCCCATTCACTTACATATTGTGTGTGTCTGCTTTGTACTACAATAGCAGGGCCGCATGGTTACAACAGAGACTTCGCAGCTTGCAAAGCCTAAGATGTTTATGCACCTTTGTAAGAAAAGTTTGCTGACCCCAGTGTACATTGCCAGGAAGTTCCATGAATATCTTTTCTCTAAAGATGCTCGCTGGCATCTCTAAGAGCCACCAGTGGGTCCCAAGGACATTTCTCTCCTGGGAAGGACTCAGGGGACACACAGCTCCTGGGGGTCCAGCGTGTGCCCACCCCCACACAGGCACCTTTGCTAGGGTGACTGACCTCAGGGGAGAGGCAATGGGGGTTACGACATTCAGGTGCCTGCAAGTCTACCCCAAAAAGCCACACACTAGAAGGATTTTACCATTTGCTCTCTTTATTTTGTTCATTCTTCCCAGGCCAGTGAGGCAGCAACGTTAATGAAACTTGAGACACAACATTTTTTCTTACATGACAATTCTGTATCTCCTCTCATACTGATGCTCCACAGAGAATACTAAGATTTTTTTTTAATCAAATTAAGCCTAATTTGGAAGATCCGGCATTCTACACATCAAAAAGAACATGCTGATGTCAGGCCAACTCAGGAGTGCACATTGCACAGAGGAGGGGATTCTTCGAGCACAGAGAGGGCTGAAGACCTCTTCTGGTTTGTTCCAAGTTTGGCAAGCCAGGGAGGAGATCCCTGCCTACGGAGCCCCCCACAAAGCCTACTGGGTCAGCAGCATGTTTAGGGGTTCTTTGTGGACTAAGTATGGGGATGGCAGCCCCATGCCTGCTGCCCGACAATCGCTCTTGAATGACCTCAGCTTCTCTCCCTTTATGAATGCAATCCTTCTTGGAAAGGAAAACTGAAATGATCCAAGACACTTACTGACGCTTACTTGGTCATGTCTCTACTGTCAACAGGATGCAGAATTTTTTTTGTAGCACCTTAGAATGTCCCGGGGCCAGAGAGGGTGGATTTGCTTAGGATGCCTATTAACGTCTCGTACAGTAACCTGTGAGATAGCTGGGCCCAGGAATGCTGCCATTTTAGGTGCACAAATTGCAAATGCACATAGAACTCTTGCTGTCACACAGAGAGGGAAGCACCAGTCTCCCTCCCTGTCTACCCAAGACGCTGTGGATGGGTGCCTCCTTTCTCTCAGATTCCCAAGCTGACTTGCTGAATTCTCTCACTCCCACCAGCCTTTCTCTGCTGCTCTGTCCAAGTTACTAGGATAAATGGGAACAAAGAAAACACCCGAGGCTCCAGCCCTCCCCTTGGGACCAGTCGTGCAATGTACACACTCTCCCAGGTGCCTCTTCAATTACAGAGAAAACAACAGTGAGTCTGCTGTGAAGCTGCTACCGCGTTGGCTTAATGTGTTTGGGCCAGGATGTGTCTCAAGGGTCCTGGAGGGTCACCCACGCTGTCGTCTCTTCCTCCCGCGCAGCTTCAGCCGCCTGGCGGGCAGGCTGACGGGCTGCTTCCCAAACTTCTCCATGATCTCTCTGATCCTGGCCAGGTTGGTTTTGCTGAGCGTGAAGTCACACCGCGTGGCCCCCATGTCATAGCCAACCATACAGTTCTTAGTGGATGCGGTGAAGCCGTCTGCCTTTGCTGTGACCACATACTCTCCAGGGTTCAGCAGGCGCCAGTAATCTCCATCGCTGGCTGTGAAAAGAAAACCGGGGAGAACTCAGGGCAGTTTTTCCTAATGCAGGAATTAGAGCTCCCGCAAATGCGAATTCTCCATGCATTTTGGAAGCCAAGATAATGTCCTCTTTGGAAAATGCCTTAATGGTTTTAGCAGGAAGGGGGCTGAGGCATGAGCCCCCCACAGTGTTAATAGACATGAGCAGAGGGGAAGAAACACCACTATCACTAAAACTCCTTGCTTGGTGACAATAGCAGCCCTTCATTATAAACTTGAACTTCCAAATGATATGCCCTCACCACAAAAGGCCATATTGAAAAGCCATCAGTGCACGTCCTCCTGGCTTCCCTTAGCATGGCTGCAGTGCAGAATAACAGTTTCTGTAAGGGGTATGGCTCTTCATTTCTAACGAGAGGAAAGGACTATACAGGCTGAGGCCAAATGACCCAGGGAAGGCCCTGGCATCTGCACCTCATTCCATGGCCCAGGCCTGGGGAGACCTGGAGCTATGGGAGCATCTCCACAGAGAAGTTGGGAGGCAGAGAGGGCCCTGAGACCTCCTAGACCCCTGCTAGGGCTGAGGCAGGACACCCTGGCTCCCAGGTATCCCACCAGCCTACTACCCAAGCACTTGATAGGACTCAGGTCCATCCTTAGCTCTAAGATAGATCCCTGTTGCATCAAGACAGCTTCTAAGTCAAGGTCACTCCTCACAGGTGACCTGCAGCCTGGTGAGAACACTTGGATCCCTGGTCCATTAGCGGCTACAAGACAGCGAAGGAGACACCAGGGACCCCTGGAGAACATAGCACCTGTGCATGGGAAGAAGAGGCTAACCCCGAGTCACTGGATCCTGCGAGTGACTCCGTGATGCAGGCTGCATGCTTAATTCCTGTCCTATGTGAGTAACCGGATGCCCGGAGAAGTGTAATATCCCGCACAAGGTCACACAGCTGATCATTAGCAAGTCACTCACATTAGACATTTTCAGTGTCCTGCCTAGGCTAAAGGTTTGGTACCAGGCAAAGAGGAAAGGGGCTAGATTTGACCAAGTACTGAGTAGGTGCTGGCAAGGTTTACTTGTCTCAGCAAGTCCTAAAGTCTTCTAAGGCAGCTGTCCCCAACATTTTCAGCACCAGAGACCAGTTTCATGGAAGACAATTTTTCACGGACAGAGGAAGGGGCATTAGATTCTTATAAGGAGCACACAACCTAGATCCCGCACAGGCGCAGTTCACAGTAGGGTTCACGCTCCTCTGAGAATCAGCTGCTGCTGCTTGTGTGACAGGAGGAGCCCAGGCTGTCACGTGAGAGACGGGAACCGGCTGTAAATACAGATGAAGCTTTGTTGGCTGGCCTCTCACCCCCTGCTGTGTGATCTGGCTCCTAACAGACTGGTACCAATCTGAGGCTCTGTGGGGTGAGGACCTCCGTTCTAAGGGATGGAAGAAAACTCATGTGCGTGTGCGTGAATTTACATTACCCATGAGAACACATGTAACACTTTGAAGCTTCATGCTTAAATTCATATTATAATCTGGATTCATCTGAGACACCTCATGCAGTACGGTAAGCTCACAGGAGCACAAGATGTTACGGTAAATGAAATAAGGAGGCAGCTGTTTGCCACATGTACATATAGTCAGCTAGACGGCAAGCAGGATTCCATCTGAGAGGCCCAGGTGCACGCACACACACTCAGGTAGAGGCTCCCTGGGATTTCTTGGCGCAGTGCCCTGTGTCTTCCTTTAGTGAAAATGCAAGGTTTCCCACCAAATAAAATTCTGCTCCATCCTGTTTGAGAAGAAAGGAGGCACTTCAAGCATTCTTGATCATGAAACCAGATGGTCAAAGCCCCATAGAGACCCCTGTAGGAGCCACCTCCTCCGTCTCCCTGTTGCCCTTTCTTCTCTTCTAGCAGACCCCTTGTGCTCAAGTGGAAACCTCCTCCTGCTGCCCTCTAGGCCCCCATGTTAAGTGGTAGATCGTCAAAGAGCCCATGTCTTACTCTCCAATAGCTAACAGTATGTCAAACAAAGGATGCTCAATTTAACACACAGCAGAACTCATTCTCTCTGCTTCTACCACTGACCACTGGGAAAGACCAGAATCATCCTTAATATGAAAGGCAGGGACATTGTGCTGGGCTACATCCCACAAAGCGGTCAGGTCTGTGTTTGGGGTCCACATTCTAGGGTGCCACAGTGGAGGCTGACAGATAGCAGGCACTGGATTCGAGGACCCCAAGGGCAACCCAGGCCCAAAGACTGTCCATTGATTAGCAGGTCAGATCAGTATCCACCAAGCAAGGAAAGGACAGTTAAGTGGGATTCTGAGACAAGGGTGTGGCCCACATATTTACACACATATCAGAGCATTTTCACTAGCTCCCGTCTCTGTGGAATTCCATTTAAAACCTCTGTTTATTTTATGCAAAATCCCTCTAGAAATAAAACTTGTCAGATCACATAAGCCTCAGACAGAAACCAAAGCAAATTCAGAGCTCTTGTTGAGTGCTGAAAGATGCTGAAACAAGATAAAGAGCCGTGTGTAAAGTATGGAATGCATCTGTCACGAGAGTTACACTGGGACATTATTTATGGGGGAAAATAAAAGGGGAGAGATGTATTTCCCATTAGCTCATCAAAATTGTCTCCTTGATTGCAGGGGCTACAAACTCAGAGCCCATTAGGCAAAGTGTTCTCAGCTCAGCTCATGGGGCCCCAGGGCCGTCTTATCTTCCACTCAGTTTGAAACCCTCATGTTTTCTCACATTGCATATGAGGCACCAAATAGTCCAAGGAGTGTTCCCGGATCTTTTATGAATTATTCTTTTAAAAGACCTCATAGGCAATGTTTCAAATCCAAGTCCAATGCGGAACCAGATCCAACAGCCTCTTTTTCCTTAGTAACAATCGCCTGCACCCTGCAATCAGTGTCTCTGGCACATTGTGGTCCGTAATCCACGTTTGTTGAATAAATGAATAAATAAGTGAAGCAATGAATAAACGGATGCCTTTGAGGGGATACTGCATATAAAATCCCATGCTCTACAGTGTGAGATCTCATGGTCCGTGACTAGAAGATCAAGGTCAAATGGTTGGAATGTTCATAAAATATTATTGAGTGAAGAAATTGGTAACCGGATGAAAAGAATGCGATCTATGGCATTACACAGCAGTCTGCAATTTTGTGGCATCTCAGATGCATTTCATCAATTTAAATCATTAGCTTTCTATGCCAGGGACATCCTAGGCAGCCTGGCCTGGAAGATACACAGGAAAGGTCTCATCCAGCCTCAGACTCACTCATCCTAATGCCCCAGAGTTTTCTATTTCCTAGAATGTCAAATGGGATCTTTTGCAGACAGGAAAGGATCTGTTAATCCACCTGAGCAATTTGCAGAGGAGGGCCTCTCCTCCCCCTCAGGAGAGACAGCGTGGAACTAAAGAAAGCAGCACTGGATTTGGAGTCTCAAGCATGTGGCTTAAACCAGCTCCCCACTCTGTGCAATCCTGGGGACACCATATCATGTCCATTCATCCATTCATTCAACAAATACTCACAAGAAAACCCTCTAGTTTGGAAGTGCCCAGGCATTGTGCTTGAATCTCTGCCCTCATAGTAGGGACAGCAAGGAAGCAGAAACAATAAGAACAAAAACAAAATTTGTTATTTTATAATATGTTGGAGGTGCTATGGGAAGAGGAGAAAGTTGGGACGGGCGAGAAGGAGCAACAGGGCAGCAGGACAATTGTGCAGTGCTCAGGAGGGTGGTCGAGTCGACTGCACTGACATGGTGACATCGGAGCACAGACATGAAGGGACCGAGGATGGAACCAAGGGGCTCCCTGGGGAAGGAAGCCCAGAGACCCCGCATGTGGCTACCAGTCAGCAAGGAGCAGCGAGGATGGGGTGGCGGGCAGCACCCAGCCGCGTTTGCCTGGGATTGGGGGTTCCCTGGGACATGGTATTTTCATTTAAACTGGGGAATCCCAGGTGATGACAGTCCTGGGCCCTAAGAGAAAACCTGGACTTGTTGAGGACCTTGTCTTCATGTCATTTTCTAATCAGCAAAGTGTAGGGCAGCAAAGCGTGGCCCTGCAGTGCGTCTGTGGAGTCTTCCAGCAGACCGGGACTCAGAGAGCTGAATTCAAACGCCCCTCACCTCTCAACCCTTCAGGGGATCAACTGACCTCTTTCAGCTTATTTTTTAACCAAATAAGTGAGGAAGGCCCGTGTCGCTCTGAAGGTTCAAGTGAGAGAAGCGAGAGAGACCACGCATGAAAGTTCTTTTAGAACAGATCATGTGAAAAGCCACACCAAGTCCCTGCTGCCACTGAGTGGCCAGGGGCTGCGGGACCAGCTTTGGCTGTCCTGAGGGGCTGCGGCCACTTTTTTAGCACATTTAAAAATGTGAGATTACTTTGGTATTGCAGGGACTGGAAACTGTGTTTGGTTTGTAAGACCCCAAGTCTTATCATTTCTTCTCTTCTGTAGCAAGGAGAGTTGGACTAAGACTTCAGCACTGCCTTTTAAATATCATCCTCTGACCCCCAGCTTATCCGAGATTCTAGAATGTTCTACTTGCCACTGGAAGGGAAGCTGATGTGCCAACTGTGACTAGTTAACACCCCGGCCCCTCGTCGTGTATACTAGGCAGGGGCCGGGCTTCCTTGCTGTCCTCTTTACAGGCCTCCTTTATCCCCTAAGGATGGCATTAGGATCAGCATTAGCATCGCTGTGAGGGTTGCTGCTGAGTCGCTGCTCGTAAAGCTATTAAAAGAGTGAACTTATGTTACTGTTATTATCATGCAGCTCTTCCCATTACAGACAACTGAGTCTTCCTAAAATATCACGTTCAGTGGTTTTCTGTCGTTTAGTGGGAAAATTGCATCCTCCCCTGCTACGTGGATGGGCACTGCAAGGCCAGGCCCAGCCTTCCAGCCGCCCTGCTGCCATCCTCAGCGCACTCTCCCCACCAGCCCTGGTGCCATCCGCCCCAACCTGCAGCTCCTCCCCTCCGCCCTGTAGCGCTCACTGGTGCCAGCCACATTCTGCCCCCTCAAGCTGCCCACATATGTAACAATCCCATGGAGAAAGAGGTACTTCCTTAACTTCCCCGAAACTTCTGCTATGCCTAGATGTTGGCTGGCCACCCCGCGTCCGCCCTATGGAAGGGACAGAGATACAAAGAAAGCACAGGAGAGAAACCTTGCTTTTAAGGGTCTATGAAAGGTGGAAAGTGAGAGGAAAGAGACTCATTCAGCACGGAATAAGAAGTTTCTGGCATTTGCTCATGACTGTAAGTCAAGTAAAACACTTTTAAAAAATGGGTATTTCTTACCAAGAAATAGTTTCTAAATGTTCCAAGTTACCTGTTCGGATGTCATGGTTAACACCTTCTACGGAGATAATGGCATTTGGAATTCCTTTGCCGTGCACATCTCTCACCACACCTTTGATGCCGCGATGAATCTGCTCAGCAAACATGATGAGACACAGGGTGAGGTCACCAACCAGCTCTGGACATGGCCAGCATGAAGGACTGGGCTGTAAACCTGAGGCCACCCCCTCCCCACCAGGAATTCATAGAACCATGTCTCGCCCTAAAGACTTGCCGGGCTTTGTGTGTATTTGGTGTGTAAACTTCGGCTTCCCTTTTGGGCCCAAGCACCAGAAAATCTTCCCTTAGAATTAAAATATTCCAAAGGTTTAAAAAGTATTAGGATCTGAGATGGTTCATGGGTGGAGGGAGGGCAATTGGTGGGATCACACCTACGGTGCATCTTAGTAGGGTACTGGTGAAACTTATTAAATGTAGAGTATCAATGTCTTTATATAGTGATTAGGAAAATGCTATGAAGGCTATCTCTCACAGTACGATCAAAATGTTTCTGATTGTATATGAAGCACATTCTGCCCTATGATT
>CAUYRH010087897.1:0-26240 GCA_963574655.1 Perodicticus potto
CCACCTCTGTCCTCGGCCAAACTGCAAAACAGAAAAATAGCTGGGCGTTGTGGCAGGTGCCTGTAGTCCCAGCTACTCGGGAGGCTGAGGCAAGAGAATCGCCTAAGCCCAGGAGTTGGAGGTTGCTGTGAGCTGTGTGACTCCATGACACTCTACCGAGGGTGATAAAGTGAGACTCTGTCTCTACAAAAAAAAACCCCCAAAACAAAAAAACAATGAATATCTATGGTAATGATTTTATTCATCACCACATGACGTGTGGGTCACTCTTCCTCACTCCATTTGTATCTTACCTGAAGGCCTGTGGGCCAGCTGCTGCCTCCTCACTCCCATTCTGCTCTCTGTTCTGTCTGCCCAGCACACACCTTCCTCCCTCCCTTGTCAAGACACCTGCTGGTGAGCCCTGCTGCAAGTCTTATGCCTTGTCTCAGCATGGAACATTCTTTGTCTCCACCCTTCCTGGCCTCCCCTAATCCTGTCCTCCAGATCCTGGCTCTGACCTGCTGATCAGTGGCCACACCTCCCACTGGGCACCGTGGGCAGGTGTGGAGATCCTCATGAGCAGTCTGTGAAGTGGGAACTGTCTCCATTGTACAGCTGGCGATACTAATGGCCAGAAAAGTTAAATGAGTCATACAAGACTTTCAGTTCTGCATGTCATTGCTTTTGATTTTGTAATCCAAAGAACCCATTATTCTAATTTTAGCTGTAAGACAGCAAAATTCATCACCTACATACTTGGGTGGTGGAGATTAGAGAGATAGAGATGCAACATTAGTGAGACTAGCATAAATAAACTTGGGTCATCGGAAGCCAACTGAATAAATTGTAAGCATTCAATATTGCCCCAAGTGTTTTGTATCCATTGTCTTGGGCTGTTATAAAAAAAAAATCACAAATGTGAGTGGCTTTAACAATGAAAACGTATTTTCTTTGTGGAGCCAGCATGATCATGGTCTGCTTCTGTGAGGGCCCTCTTCTGACTTGTAACAGCCACCAAGGGCTGCATCCTTACTTGGTGGAGGGAGGTGGTGGCTTAGGGGACAGCAACTCTGAGTCTCTTTTGAGAACTCTTCCTTACTCCATTTGTATTTCCATTTGTAACCCTAGGGTGGCACCTGTGGCTCTGGGAGGGTGGCAGGTTCAAACCTGGCACCGGCCAAAACTGCAAAAAGAAAAAAAGAAAGAAAGAAACAAACAAACAAACTGTAACCCTAATGTATTAAGGCTTTCACAAATGAATTTTGGAGAACACAATTGAGTCTATCACATGTTCCCAGAGAAGTCATTAAATCTTAGAGTTGGAAATTAACACAAAGGCCATCTTCTTATTTGCACATCCCTTCCCAGTAACTCATTTCTCTGTTCAGCCTCCTTTTCTAGGGTGAGGTGGGTATCTGCCTTCAGGCTTTAAGAAAGGTTGTTCTGGGCAGTGCCTGTGGCTCAGTGAGTAGGGTGCCAGCCCCATGTAACGAAAGTGGGGAGTTCAAAACCAACCCTGGCCAAACTGCAACAAAATAATACCTGGACTTTGTGGTGGGTGCCTGTAGTCCCAGCTACTCAGGAGGCTGAGGCAAGAGAATTGCCTAAGCCCAAGAGCTGGAGGTTGCTGCGAGCTGTGATGCCATGGCACTCTGCCGAGAGCAAGAAAGTGAAGACTCTTTAAAAAAAAAAAAAAAGGTGGTCTTGCCAGACTTTAAATGTCCCTTTCAAAAGTCTTTCCTGCCCTTGGGTTTGTTATTCACACAACTGCCACAGGGATTCCCAGAGAAAAGTTCCCTAAATTCTAAGAAGCTGGTTTCCACACTGGAGTCAATGCTCTGCTCCATAGTTGCTCAGCCAATCTTTCTATCTTAAGGGAAGGGAAAACTTTTCTTATTCCCAGAGCAATTCTACACTCTAGGTGAAGAAGATGTGGAAAATTAATCCTAGATGCAGGTCTAAAGGACTAGCCTAGTGAGAGCAATGGCCCCCCAAAAGCATCCTCCATGGTATATGGTCAAAGGTTTAGCTTTGAAGATCATAACTGCCCATTTTTGTCCTTTTTCTTATTGTGTTGTTAGAAGTAGGCTCTCTGAAAATCTTAGGAGGTCTTTACTGTAATACTTACAAGAAGTTTAATATATGGTTATATTACTAGGGCACACCTGTAAAAGAAAGGTTAAGTAAAAGAGGAACAGCCTGAAAAAGGGGAAAATGTATTACAAGCTGTCTCTTTAAAACCTCTCCCGGCTCGGCGCCTGTGGCTCAACGGGCTAAGGTGCCAGCCACGTACACCTGAGCTGGTGGGTTCGAATCCAGCCCGGTCCCACCAAACAACAATGACGACTGCAACCAAAAAGTGGCCGGGCGTTGTGGCGGGTGCCTGTAGTCCCAGCTACTTGGGAGGCAGAGGCAGGAGACTCGCTTGAGCCCAGGAATTGGAGGTTGCTGTGAGCTGTGATGCCATAGCACTCTAACCAGGGTGACAGCTTGAGATTCTGTCTCAAAAAAATAAAAAAAAATAAAAAAAAATAAAACCTCTCCCCGCTCCGTTTAGGGAATTGAGACCTGCATCCCTGCCAGTGGTGGGGAGGAGCAGGGCAATGTCCTTTGTTCTTTGCTCCGCAGGAGATGGCTCAACAGAACTGGTCCCGGAAGAGATCAGAAGTCTTGTCTTTTCCGCATGTGCATACATCAGAATCATCATCCACAGTTAAATACCAATAGCCTGAAGCTGAAAACCCTCCCTTTATAAGCTCTGTATTTCTGCTTATAGTTAGGAAAATTGGCACTTTAGGATGGGAGTCTGTCATTTCCCTCATCTGATGCAAATTAATAAACCTCTCTTTCTTTTTTCTCAAACCACTTGTCCTTGTTCTTCTGATGTAGCCTCAGGAACAAGAGTTGAACTTTCAGAAACAGAGCATTTTAATCTGTGAGGGACTTGAATTACAGTTAGGAAAATCAAAGTTGGGTGGCTTGGGACCTGTGGCTCAAGCAGCTAAGGTGCCAGCCACGTACACCTGAGCTGATGGGTTTGAATCCAGCCTGGGCTGCCAAACAATGACAGCTGCAACGAAAAAATAGCTGGGCGTTGTGGCGGGCGCCTGTAGTTCCTGCTACTTGGGAGACGGAGGCAGGAGACTCGCTTAAGCCCAGGAGTTAGAGGTTGCTATGAACTGTGATGCCACTGTACTCTCTCCAGGGCGACAGCTTGAGGCTCTGTCTTAAAAAAAAAAAATCAAAATTGTGAAAATCAAAATTGTTTCTAGAACAGGATGAGCAGTCTCTCAGAGGTCTGTACCATCTAGTTGGGGTGAGGGAATGAGAACTCACCGGAAGGAAACCCTGGGGTCCCCTCCACTTGAGGATACCTGCTTTGGTTTCTGCAGTCAGACTTCAGGGTGAATCTGGTCTCTGTTGCTTACCACCTTGTTGCTATGTTACCCTTTTGAGCCTCATTTTCCTCAGCACAACCCTGAGAGCGAGAGCCTCCTTAATGTGTATGTGTGTGTACATGTGTGTCCGCTTAATTGTGTACCCTTGGCCCCTCACTCCCCTCCAGCTAGTCCCACTAGGGATATACCAGTGTCTTCCTTATAGGAATTTATGGAGATCAAATTATATAATGTATGAAAAGTGCCTAGCACATAGTATACATTCAATAAATGTTAGGTTTTTTTCTTTCTTCTCCTCCTTCTAAAAATATAATTTTAGAAGGAACTATGCCCTTAGCTATCCTTTAAGATCTGGGTAATGATAACAAGCACATAGTTAGCTCTCAGGAGCTGTGTATTGTGTTATTCATGATCATTTATTGAGTTCTTTCTGTGTGTCATGTCTTTATATGTACGCACTACTCTAAAAATAATCCTTTCAACAATCTTTTATGAAATAGGGATTATTATCACCCCGAATTTACAGATGTGGAATCTGAAATAAGCAATGAAATAATTTGTAAAAGAGTGACCCAAACGGTATGGTATTGACACAAAAATGGAGACATAAACCTATGGAGCAAAATTAAAAAGCCAGAGATGAAAGCAACCTCTTACTGCTGATCTTTTTCCTGAGGAAAAGAATCCCTATTCAATAAACGGTCCTGGGAGAACTGGATAATCACATGTAAAAGACAAAAACTGGACCTGTACCTCTCACCACTTAAAAAATTGATTCATCCCCATGATTGCATTAATGTACACAGTTGTGATTTAATAAAAAAAAAAAAAAGAAAAAAGTTGATTCATGATGGAGAAAAGATTTAAATCTAAAATGTGAGACAATAATAATTCTAGAGGAAGGCATGGGCAAAACCTAGATGATATCTACCTGGGGAAAGATTTTTATGAAAAAGACTCATAGGCAGTTGTAAAAATTAATGGAACTTAATTAAAGCTAACATGCTTCTGCACAGCTAAGAACACAACAATAACAGCAAACAGACAACCTTCAGATTGGGAAAAGATATTTGCATGTTACAAATCTGAGAAAGGTTGATAACTAGACATCTACAGAGAAATCAAATTGAACAACAAAAAAAAACCAAACAAAAAACAACAACAACAAAACAAAAAAGAGCAAACAATCCCATTTATCACTGGGCAAGAGATATGAACAGAACCTTCTCCAAAGAAGACAGACGAATAGCAACAAACATGAAAAAAAGCTCATGGTCCCTAATCATCAGAGAAATGCAAATCAAAACCACCCTGAGGTGTCACCTAGCCCCAGTGAGAAAAGCCCCGCTGGTGTGTATGTGGAGAGAAGGTTAAACGTCTACACTGCTGGTGGGATTGCAAACTAGTACAGCTTCTAGGGAAAGAATTATAGAAAATCCTCGAAGAGCTAATCGTAGACCTTCCATTAGATCCAACAATCCCATTACTAGGTATCTATCAGGAAGAAAAAAAAATCATTTTATCACAAGGACATTTGCACTAGAATGTTTATTGCAGCTCAATTCACAATTGCCAAGACATGGAAGCAACCCAAGTGCCCATCAACTCATGAATGATTAGATAAACTGTGGTATCTGTATACTATGGAGTACTATTCAACCAGGAGAGAGACTTTACATCTTTTCTATTAACCTGCATGGAGGTGAAACATACATTCATTTTTTTTTTTTTTCAAAAATAAAAAATAAAATTCGTTTATTGAAAAGGAAAAGTTTAACACATGATCCATATGCAGACCCCCAAACGAGATCTACAAGCTCTGGCACGATCCACATCTCTACACGTATCATGCCGGGAATACACATCCACGTAGGGACATAACACACACTGTACTTTTTAATTATCAAGACCTACTGTATAGTCATTTTTCTTATTCCTCTCATTCACACATCCACTGACATGCTTTAAAATAAGTCACCTGATTTTATCATTCACTAAAAGAAAATAGCTTCCCCAGCACCACCTTGGTTGAAATTAAAGGACATAGCTCGTGACAGGCTCCTTCCCCTCACTTCCCACTTCCCTTACTCGGATAACCTCCTATGAGCACCATTTATGTCCCCTGGCCGGGGAATGACCTAGTGGTACAAAATAAAGGGAGGACATTTAACAGGCTGATGCTGTCACAGCAAAGTCTTGTAACCAGCCAGACAAACCATCTAAAAATATTGACCATGATTTCAAAGGCAAATCATCCCCTTCTTTTTCCCCTTATGGTCTCAGAGATTTGTAATGTATTTTGGAAAATTAAATTCTAAGGCAGACTTGAAGTCAACCTCCTAATCATTAAGTCCTGCCACTTGAACTGTGTGTCTCCTCAGACAACATTGTGTTCTCACCAGGAGCCACCGCCGAGGCTGCCTTAACATCTCCTCAGCTGCACAGTAAACCCATGATACAGTCCCCTTGCTGGGACAATGAACAGAGAGAGCTGTAAACAGACATAGATTGAGATTTTTTGCACTTCCAAAAAGCATGAGGTGAACATTAGTAGAGATGACACTCTAGGAAGGGAGAAATTTTTTTTTTTTTTTTTGACACAGAGCCTCAAGCTGTCACCCTGGATAGAGTGCTGTGGCATCACAGCTCACAGCAAAATTTCTCCCTTCCTCAAGTGAGCCTCTTGCCTCCGCCTCCCAAGTAGCTGGGACTACAGGCGCCCGCCACAACGCCTGGCCATTTTTTTTTGGTTGCAGCCGTCATTGTTGTTTGGCGGGCCCGGGCTGGATTCGAACTCGCCAGCTCAGGTGTACATGGCTGGCGCCTTAGCCTGTTGAGCCATAGGCGCCGAGCCGAAAGGGAGAAATTTGAGAAGAAAAAAGTAAGACAAGAGAACAGGGAGGGGGAAATGATTTTTCTAATGCACTTGTTGGGGATGAACAGTTTAAGACTGCAAATTCAAATACAACTGTAAATTCTACCCTTCATGGGGTCAACAGCGAGTGGGTGAAACACATTCTTCTTAGTAAAGTATCACAAGAATAGAAATGCAAGTATCTAATGTACTCAATACTAATATGAAACTATACATCCATGTGAGAGGAAAACACAAGTATATTTCAGGGAAGGAAGGGAGGAGAGAGAGAAAGAGGGAGGGAAATTGATGTGTTCTCACCTAATGGCCACAATGTGTGTATACAGCACACCCCTGGTGAAGGGCGCACCTACAACTTGAACTCTAAAACACAAACAATGTAAACTCATTATTTGTACCCTTATTTTTGTTGTTGTTGTTGTTGTTGTCATTGATGTTTAGCAGGCCCAGGCTGAGTGCGAACCTGACAGCCCCAGTGTATGTTGTGCCCTAGCCACTGAGCTATGAGTGCTGAGCCTATACCTTCATATTAATCTGAATTTAAAAAAAGTAATTTGTGAAAGATCACACAGGTTGTGAAGAAGGATAGAAGCAGGAGGTTAGCTCCAGAGTCAGCCAGCCCTGAGGACAAAATTAGGAAATAAGAGGTCCTGAAGGGGAGGAGGGAGAATGAAAACCTGAAAAGCTTTTTCACCTTCTTTGACAAAAACTTGTTGCACACTTTCATCTCCATTTTACGAGTGAATCCTGCAAGGTAGGTAGATGTACTCTTATTTTACGGAAGGGCTCAGAGAAGTAAAAATTTTCATCCAGGGGCACCTAAATGTTCTCAGTGGGTGGCCATAAGTCCCCTGTGAGTTTTTCATTGATGACAATAGCATCATTCGGGTTCATGGGCTCACATGAAATTGCTCCAGTCCCAGCCATAGGTCAAGTGCTGATTCTCTGCTCAGACTTATGTTCTTGGGTCAGCATTTATTCTTGGTGGTCTAGGTTCAGGTATGTATTATTTAGGTTTTATAGCTCTGTATGCTTTGCTTGCTTTTACAAGTGTGACACGTATAGGCTGTTCCAAGAAGTTCAGGCATAATCTGTGTTAGTATATATTTAAGTAGCACCTAAACAAAATTAATTTTAGTAAGTCTAGAGGCCTATGAGATATATCCCTTTAAATGTAGATAACTCCAAAGCCAAAGGAGCTCAAATTAACAGCATTCATTTAAAGTTGTTTTGCTGCAATGGAGTTGGCCCTGGTGACATGACTGTGATAATGATGTCTGGTGAACAACTAGACCTGGCCCCTCTCACCTGTCGCATCCGGGGCTGTGGTATGCAGTAGAGTGCATACTCCTGAAACAGTTTGCAGAGACTTTCTGGAACTCACCATCAGATGGTTTCAGTTTTGCTGAACTTCCAAACCAGCAACGTAAGTTGAGGATCCAGGGATATTAGAATGGCAACATGCAAATTCAGTATCATCCAGCTACTGGCAGCTAGACTCTGTCAGAAGGAGTTTTCAGGCAAACAGAATCTGGTGTGATGTTTATAGCTGCTTAGCGGGAGCCAGGCCACTTAGCTTCGCTATTTGCAGCAGTTCTCGAGAGAACTTGAGTGGAAAAAGTCCACTCTAGTTTTCTCAGTTTTAGGTTGCCCATTTGCCTGAGAGAAGCGATATGATGATATTTATGAACCAGAATCTTGGAAATACTCTGACAATCTCAGATGGAAAAGACAATTTTTATTATGGAAACTTTTTTCTCTCTCTCTCTCTTTTTTTTTTTTTTGAGATAGAGTCTCACTCTGTTGCTCAGGCTATAGTGCCATCGAATCAGCCTACCTCACAGCAACCACTAACTCCTGGGTTCAAGCGTCCTCCTGCCTCAGCTTCCTGAGTAGCTACAATCACAGGAGCCTGCCACAGTGCCCAGCTATTTTTGGTTTTTTATTTTTAGTAGAGATGGGGCGGGGCGGGTCCTGCTCTTGCTCAGGCTGGTCTCAATCTCCTGACCTCAGTGGATCCTCCTGCCTCAGCCTCCCAAAGTGCTAGGATTACAGGTGTGAGCCACCATCCTGGATCCTGGAAACTTTTTCATTTTAAAAAAAGCAGGCCAGGCCGGGCGCAGTGGCTCACTCCCGTAATCCTAGCACTCTGGGAGCCTGAGGTGGGCAGATCTCCTGGGCTCAGCCTGAGCAAGAGCAAGACCCTGTCTGTTCTAAAAATAGAACTAGCCCCGCGTCGTGGTGGAGTCCTACTTACTTGGGAGGCTGAGGCAAGAGGACAGTTTAAGCCCAAGAGTTTGAGGTTGCTGTGAGCTATGATGCCATGCACTCTACCCAGGGTGACAGTGAGACGAAGATCAAGCAAGGACGGCCATCAGAACTATATTTAACATTCTTTTTCTGGGAGGAAAGTAGACCGTAGGTAGAAAAACATCTTATTTCATCTTAAAAACAATTGTATGACGCAGATGTTATTGTCTTCATTTTACGAATGAGAAAACAGACTCAAAGAGGCTAAGGGCCTTGCCCCAAGGGTTGCACAGAGCAGGAGTGTATCTTGATTCTCATATTCAAGCTTTTCTGCTTCTGCTGATGGTTTGCCCTTCTTGCTTTTGAAATTGCTCAAAGGTTGAATTCTTTTACCCAGGCTGTAGAACGGGTCCGGATAAGACAGTCATAATCTTGAGAAGATCATGCATGAAGGTGTTGGAGAAAAGCCATTGGATAGAGAATGTGTGAACAGCAGGTGGCAGCAGTGTCCTTGGAGTTCATGGTTGTTCCCCGCAGTCCTTAACAAGCAAGGTCATTGAATCTTGCCATAAATAAAATGATCTTTCCCTCTAAAAATCAGTGACTTCACATGATGTCAGTATTTTAAGACCCCTGAATGCTTCCTTAGACACTCTTGTTCTAGGGTCGTGAACACTCACCATGAGTGTATCCTCCCTGCTAATCCACACTTGTAGCCTGGGGAGTTACTGCGTGAGACCTGGTGCTTCCCTGGTGGTTCTCAGGGTCAGAATAATCAGGGTAGAATCTCGCTCGGTTCGTCACTGGCCTCAGAACACTGGCCAAGTCTGTGCACTGAACTGCGTCCAGATTTTAGCATAGGAATCGTTCTGATGCCTGTCCTTGCTTGATCTTCGCCTCACTGTCTATACCAAATAAAATATATAAATGTTCTCTGGGAGCAGGAAAGGGCTCAATGAATTTCAGTTCATTATTAGTTCGCCGTTGTGAAACCCAGTGACTGTGTGTGCTCTGTGCAGTGGAAGGAGGCACCAGAGGGGTGGAGTGCAGTTTTTGGAGAAGGAGGGCCGGGCCTACTATCGGGGACAGGGCCACCCCTCACCTTTGCTCTGGGTATGTGCCAAGGCCTCCTCACCAACCGCCCACGCCGGGAAGTCCACTGGCACCAGTCTCTGCCTTTCTGGGCACTGACACCCACAGTTGAAAGGCACAAGAACCTATTGAACTGCCTCTTCAAGTCATCTGCTGGCGAGGAGCTGGCAAACACCAGTGGCCCTTTACAAACACCTCCTCATGGGCCCATCCTGGGAGTGAGGTCATTTGCCCAGAGCCACTGTGGGAAGGGAGGTAAGCAGAGCAAGGTTTGATTCTCCTGGTCACTCCTGGGCCCGGCAAGGCCAGGCTGGGGGGCGTCCTCCCTGGTCTGGCCTCTCTGCTCTCCACCCCTCACAGATCTGAGCTCCTCCTGACAGCAGGCTGAAGGGGTGTCTGGTGGCTACCTTTGCTGCTTTGTGGAAGGAATGGTAGTCAGGAAAACCCGGAGGCAGTGGGAGTGCAGAGACAGAACTCAGCTGGGCGTGACAGGAAGGGCACGTAATGGTGGCAGCCTGGGAACAGGATCAAAGACACAGTTAGGGCAGGATAGAGGTGTCTGGAGAGCAATGTTTCTTCCTCCTCCCTTTTTTGGAGTGTTAGAGTGAAATCATTAAAGGAAAAAAAGGCGCCCTTCAAAGGGAAATTGGCAATGAGTGTTGACTTTCTGTGTTTGAACAGTGGAGGCACAACCCAGCTGCAGCCAGGAGGCCTATGGCTGCAGAGCAATACTGCCCACAGCTGGCCCAGGCCAAGGCCCCTCACATGCACCCAGGCTTGATAGGCCACTGCACCAGCTAAGCAGTAATGAACCACCCGCTCTTTCCGGTTCACTTCATTTTCAAGAATTGCAGGGGAGGGCCATTGCTGCACCCTGGGAGGCCGAGGCTAGTGGATCTCTTGAGTTCAGGGGTTCGAGACCAGCTTGAGCAAGAGTGAGACCCTGTCTCTACTAAAAACAGAAAAACCTGCCGAGTGTTGTGCCGGGCATCTGTAGTCCCAGCTACTTGGGAGGGTGAGGTAAGAGGATTGCTCAAACCCAAGAGTTTGAGGTTGCAGGCTGAGGCCATGGCACTCTACCCAGGGTGACACAGTAAGACTCTGTCTTAAAAAGAAAAAAGTTACATTAGCCCTATTAGAACCTCCACATAATAGCTCTTTACTCTTGAAAGTGCATCTTTCTCCCAAGGCACTTCACAGCCACATTCTAAAAGCCCAGCTATCTGAACAGCCTTTCAGGGTAGAAAGCACATGTGTATAGACAGACTGAATTGGAAGGTCTGAGGTTCTATCTCATCTGGTTGTTACCCAGATATCAGCTGGGGCTCTCATCTCACCCCTCAGAGATCTAGTTCAATTTAGTTGGAACCCTAATTCCAAGGACTAGCAGCCCCAGGGTTTTTTTTTTTGGCTGGGGCCAGGTTTGAACACACCACCTCTGGCATATGGGGCCGGCGCCCTACTCCTTTGAGCCACAGGCACCGCCGGAGCCCCAGGGTTTTTAAATTATGGAGTCTACAGTTCATGTCATGTAAACCATATTAGACTAGACCCATATTTCACATTAAATATAAATTTTTACAGTGGGAAAGATCAAAAGGATTTTAGTAATCTTGCTTTGTGGCTCATATGACTGGCTGTGCCCTGTGGGCTGTCACCATGCATGCACAGGCCATTTTACGGAGTGAGAAAGGTAAACCTTAGCTTTATTTTCAAGTAGAGAATTAAAAAATACTAAATTTAAAAAATGAATAAGATTGACATCATTATATGTTTTATGGACATTTAATTAAAATGTATTACTTTCAATTTCACAGTTCTCTCTTTGTATTTTAGATACAGTAAATCTTTTGGGGGGGTCTCACGTGTTTTTATAGGCCTTTGAAGAAAGCTAGTTGGCTGGATGCTCTATGCCTGGGGGGGCTGCTGACCAGATGGTCCTGCTGCTGGTTGCTGACAGCCCTTCCCACAATTTTCGCCTGTCCCTCCCTCACTTCCGGCGTCTTTTTGATTCCTTGTTCTTGCATATCTCCTTGTGTTTCAGTTTCAGTTGGTATCAGAGCTCAGTTCCTTCATTTTGTTTCTTTTTTTTGAGACAGAGTCTTACTCTGTTGTCCAGGCTAGAGTGCAGTGGCATTATCATAGCTCACTGCAACCTTAACTCTCAGCTCCAGCAATCCTCCTGCCTCAGTCTCCCGAGCAGGTAAGACTTCATGTGTGCACCAACATGTATTACTAATTTTTCCCCCTTTTTTTCTGATAGAGACGGGGGGGGGGGTGGTCTCATTCTTGCTCAGGCTGGTCTTGAACTCCTGATCTCAAGTGATTCTCACATCTCCACCTCCTGGAGGGCCAGGATTTACAGGTGTGAGCAACCACGCCCAGCCTCCTACATTCTTATGCTGATCATTTCGCAAGGCTGATAACTTGACAAATTATTAGGGCCATAGAAAGTGGTCACTAATGTACTTTTCCACCTTCTGTCATCCACCCAGTGCCCACCCTCTCTCAATCCACACCCTGGCAAGAGCAGCCCTCCAGCGAGTCTATGCCACATCCGCCACCTCCCTTGTCTGCCTGATCCTCTCTCTAACAGAGGGGCAGGCCAGGATCCCTGCATTCTCCAGCCCCTCAGCCCTGTAGAATGACATTTTCTCCACAGACACACAGTCATTATCTATCTGCTGCCTCCCCCCACTCCCCTATCCCTCGTCCCCCCGCACCCCCAAGCTTCCTGGGTAGGAGTTGCCCCTGGACACTTTTCAGGATGGGGGCATCGCCATCTCTCAGGACAAGGTTTGTGCTTGCCTTTTGGCTCGTCTCACCATCAGAAAGTTATAAAATGAGGCCGGGCGCAGTGGCTCACACCTATAATCTCAGAACTCTAAGAGGCCGAGGTAGGTAGATTGCTTGAGCTTAGGAGTTTGAGACCAGCCTAAACAAGAGTGAGATCCTTTCTCTAGTAAAAATAGAAAAACTAGCTGGGCATTGTGGCAGGCACTTGTAGTCCCTGGTACTCAGGAGGCTGAGGCAAGGGGATCACTTGAGCCCAAGAGTTTGAGGTTGTTGTGAGCTATGACACCACAGCCCTCGACTCAAGGAGACAGAGTGAGACTCTGTCTCAAAGAAAAAAAGAAAAGGAAGTAATAAGATGAATGGCCTCTGGCTTCATTCCACCTGCTTCTGATCCTGCCTCCAGGCTCTCTTGACCTTCAACCAACCCCTGAGAGACAGTGTCTCTATGGACAACTGAGGGGTTAAGCAGTAAGGTTCCCAGCTGAGATGCAGGCCTCTCAACTCCCAGTCCTGGGCTTTCGCTGGGACTCATTACCCCCCAACTCCTTGACTATCTTTTATTGCTGGACTGTCTTCAAGGAAGAAATGCATTGCACCGGGAATTTCCTTCAACAAATAGCAGCTCTCTGCAAGGTGAAGTAAACTGCACTGGCAAGAGTGGTGGGGGTGGGGTGGGGCAGGGTCCATGATACTTTTTAGGGGCCAATGAAAGTGCTTCAGTTTTTTTTCAGACTAGAAGAAAAAAAACTTTTAGGTCAAAGAAAATGTTTTGATGTATAACATTAATATATTTGTCTTCTTACCAATGCAGATGTAAAATGTAATTTTAAATATATATATGTTGGGGCAGCACCTGTGGCTCAAAGGCGCTGGCCCCTTATGCTGGAGGTGGCGGGTTCAAACCCAGCTCTAGCCAAAAATAAATAAAAATAAATAAATAAATAAATGTACATATTTGTTTGTTTGAGTCTCGCTCTGTCACCCTCTATAGAGAGCTATGGCATCATAGTTCACAGCCTTAAACTCTTGGGCTCAAGCGATTGTCTTGCCTCAGCCTCCCAAGTAGCTGGGGCTACAGGTGCCTGCTACAATGTCTGGCTATATTTTTTAGAGATGGGATCTTAGGTAATCTACCTGCCTTGGGCTCCCAGAGTGCTAGGATTATAGACCTGAGCCACCGCACCCAGTCAGATTTTTAATATTTTTTAATGGAAGATGGGGCCCATAGTGTATAGTGTGAACTCAGCTGCAGGATTTTGGGCAACTTGCTTCAACACTCAGGTCTTTGGTTCTATAACTGTGACATTAGGTTTCCTTTCCAGGTCTGACATCTTTGAGTTCATGACTTTAGGCAAATTCAGTTTCTTGACACTAGGAAAAGACTGGAGATTCTTTGTTTAAAGGTATTTCATGACACACACTCCACGACACTTCGAAAACTGGGAGACTGAAAACTTCACTACTGACCAATCGACCCAAGCAGGGCAGGCAGGATGGAGTCTGCTCCTTCCATGGACTTCCCTCAATCACAGCCGGGGATTCACCTTGTTCCCCAGCAACCCAGAGAGCAGCCAGAGGCTCACTTGCTGCCACTGACCCAGGAATTCTCATCCATCACTTGTTGTGACACCTGTGACACTGACTCAGGAACGTGAGAAGGGAGGATGGAGCTTCAAGGCTCAAACTGGTGAGAGCAAAACATCCTTCTGGCAAGTCCAGGAAAATCCTGAATTCCAGAGAGCCAGGGGAAATCATAGCAGGTCAGACTTCATCAGCTTTCTTTTTTTTTTTTTCTTTTGAGACAGAGCCTCAAGCTGTTACCCTGGATAGAGTGCTGTGGCATCAATGCTCACAGCAACCTCCAACTCCTGGGCTCAAGCAAGTCTCCTGCCTCCGCCTCCCAAGTAGCTGAGACTACAGGCGCCTGCCACAACACCTGGCCATTTTTTGGTTGCAGCCGTCATTGTTGTTTGGTGGGACCGGGCTGGATTCGAACCCGCCAGCTCAGGTGTATGCGGCTGGCTCCTTAGCCACTTGAGCCACAGGCACTGAGCCTCATCAGCTTTCTTGACTTGAAAATTCTGGTGCTGGTAGCTCAACCTAAGTTTGCTTTCCTTGAAGTTGACCACCTATAAACCCAGAAGTTTGGTGAGCTGAGTCCATGGGGGGATCTGCAGGAGCAAGGGGCAGGGAGGCAGAATGACATCACATATTTAACTTGCAGTGGGGGTGGAGAGAACGGGAGGAAAACCAATTCTGGAATTCCTATCCTTGCCTTTCCCTCCCCCTACTCCTTGTGGTATGAAAACCACTTAGCTGCAGACAGATGATTTCCCAGGCATAGTGCTGGGACCGCCTGGAGTCAATCACTGCCTCCTCTACCCCTGGGAAAAGTCTCTCTCTCTTGCTTGGGTCATAATTCAGTCTACCTCCAGCAAGCTGAGGCTCTGACTTTAAGGATGGAGTGTACCAATGCCAGTGGGCGTGAGCTGTAAGAATCACGATGAGCAGTGAAGAGACAAGATAAAGAACAGGTGTCTCTGGGAAAACATAGACCCCGCTTCTGAGAAATGTGTCCTCCCAAATTCAGAGAGAAAACATTTTCATTTCTCTAGTCTAAATAACTATCTTAAATAGAAATACTAAAAATAGGGTGGTGCTCATAGCTCAGTGGGTAGGGTGCTGGCCACATACACCCAGGCTGGCGGGTTTGAACCTGGCCCAGTCTGCTTAAACAGTAACTGCAACAAAAAAGTAGCCTGGCGTTGTGGCGGGTGCCTATAGTCACAGCTACTTGGGAGGCTGAGGCCAGAGAATCGCTTAAGCCCAGGAGTTTGAGGTTGCTGTCGGGCACTCTACCAAGGGTGACATAGTGAGACTCTGTCTCAATAAAATAAAAAAATATTAAAAATATGATTTTATCAATAAGATTTCTATTTACATGTAACTTCCTAGGAATCCATGTATCCCAAAGTGAGTGTTCCCACTAAAATGAGATCATATGTGGTGACTTTATAAAAATATGGGAACAAGGTGATGTTATAACTATAGGAGTATGAAAACCTCCCTTTAGGGTCAACAGACTTTTTCTGTAAAGGGCTAGATAGTAAGTATTTTATACTTTGTGGGCCATTAAGTCTCCGTCAACTTTTTAACTCTGTTGTCATAGCACAAAAGCAGCATGGCTAGGCACAAATAAAACTTTATTTATAAACACTGACATTTAAATTTCATATAATTTTCATATATCATGAACTATTATTCTTTGGAGTTTTTTTTTTTTAACCACTTAAAAATGTAAAGACTATTCTTAGCTGTCAGGTTGTATAAAAACAGGTTGTGAGTTGAATTTGGCCCATTAGCTATAAGTTTGGCAAGCTCTGCTTTAAAGGGTTCCCAGGGCAAATATGCAAAGAAGGTAAAGCTTTGTTTTTTGTTAGTATAATATTTCCTGAATGGAACTGGCATTTTTTTTGTTGTTGTTTGTTTTTTGGAAACAGAGTCTCACTTTGTCACCTTGGTAGAGTGCCATTTCATCATAGCTCACAGCAACCTCAAACTCTTGGGCTCAAGCAATTCTCTTGTCTTGCCTTCTGAGTAGCTGGGACTACAGGTGCCTGCCACAATGCCCACTATTTTTTTTTTAGAGACAGGGTCTGGCACTTGCTCAGGCTGGTTTCTGAACTGGTGAGTTCAGGCAATCCACCCACTTCGGCCCCAGAGTGCTAGGATTACAGGCATGAACCTCCTAGAACTGGCATTTTAAACATAAGACAAGTAGATATGACAAATGAAATCAAAGGATTAAATTATTAATAGAGAGATTTCAAACAAGTAAGGGACGTTATTTTGAAGTAGACCTCACATTTGACACCTTGTAACAACTAAAGCTACTTTCAGGCAATATTTTGGGCTTCAGCTCTATCAAATCCTGCAGACTTTTATAGTTCTCTGTTATATTCCAGGAACACACTGAGTACAAAGATGATTCAAAAAATGGCCCCTGCCTTGAGAGAGGGGCACCTGCTGTTGAATAAGGAAAGTGAGGACACGTGGAGTGAGAATAAGACGGAGTCAATGAGCCCACGGCTGCCACGATGCAGCTGGTCTGGTCAGTTTAGGTCCTCGTGACCTTCACCTTGTGTCCCCCATTCCTGTTGTTTTGTAAACTCAGCTTTAACCTAAAAGTGTATATTTTGAGTAGTTTAGGGCAATTGATCTAGGAGATTAAGTTTTGAATTAAAAGTGTTATTTTGGGTCATGGGTTATGTCAATTATTGGTGTTTTTTTTTTTGCAGTTTTTGGCCGGGGCCAGGTTTGAACCTGCCACCTCTGGCATATGGGGTTGGCCCCATACTCGTTGAGCCTCAGGCACCTCCCCATCAATTATTGTTTATTATAGGCCATGGGTTATGGTGATTACTGTAGTTTAAGATAAGTGTTAATTACTGTTAAGATAGGGGTTAGTATGGTTCTTGCTTTTAACTTTTTTTATTTATTTATTTATTTTATTTTAATTTTTTTTGCTTTTAACTTTTTATATATAAAACTGTGACTTTGGAAATGGAAGAACAGAACAGTCTTACTCTCTCTGTTCCCTAGAATCGCTGGGCTTCTGACAAAATTTGGTGGGATGTATATCCCTCTCTCTGCATATGGGCTGACAGTGACAGGCGGCTGTTACCCTCTTTGTCAGGAAACAAAGGGTCCTTTCCCCTTAGTAATGGGACTCATTCATTCCTTGAACACACACCTACTAGGTGCCAAGCCCTAGGTTAGGTACTGTGTATTTCAAGGTAAGTAAGTTCTGAAGATGTTTGCAGTGAGTGACTTCCCTCATTATTATCTATTCTTATCTTATCTGCTTCTGGGGAAACTGAGGCAAAGAGAGCCGAGGTGGCTGTCCCAGATGGAGTAGTAAACAGGGAGACCAAAATACGACCACTCCCTGGTGAGGGGCCTCGTGCGAAGGCATTCACTCACGGGCGCTTGTCTGACTGAGAGTGGGTGCTCTTTACATCTTGCACACAGCAACGTCACTTATCATACCCTGATCCTGACCTGTGCATCGGAGCCCCTTAGAACTGCTGTGGTCCTAGGAGGACCCTAGTTTCAGGGTGCAGCCCACACATCCCTTCCTCTCCTTCCCCTGCCACCCCGTCCCCCACCCCACCTTTAGCCGCAGAGGGAGATAGTGTGGATGACAGGAGCTGTCTCCACCACCATGGCCTCCAGAGCTCACCGTCTGGCCCCACAGAATCCTCCTGGAGTGGGCTTTGGATACTTGGTGCTCATATCCCCTTCCTAAGGTGACCCGATTTCCTGGGGAGGAACTGAGGATTCCTCTTTCTCACTCCACACCCAGAGCCTCTTCTCCCCCAGGGGCCTCCCCTTCCCCTAGGGCCTTACCCAGAATCGAGGTGTGGGGCCAGGGGCCTGGCCCCTGGGTGCTCCCTTCTCGGACTGGGACTCCTGCACTGAAAGACTTGCTCTCTCTTTCTTGCTACTACCCAGCGTGACACCTGCGGTCTCTCTCAGTAACGCTCCTGTTACACACCTCAGAGCCCTGCTGCTCAGCGAGGCCCAGGGGCCTGCAGCATTGCATGGCCTGGAGCTGAGGAGAAACGCAGAGCCTCACACCAGCCCAGACCCCAGCCAGAGTCTACATCTGGAGGTTGCTGCGCTCAGTACCGGCAGGGAGTGGGGCTCTACACCTTTCCTCACCCTCCCACGCAGGCTCACAGCCACAGGGCCCTGGGAAAAGGGTGTCCTGATGTGCAGGACTTGCTGAAACCTAGGGAGCCTCAGGGCTGGCCCTACCTTTCCAGAGGGCCTCACTCCCCAAGGAATCCTAGCCACGGGCTTCTCAGACACGCCTACCTGGGGCTTAGCTGATGGCTGACTCTGAAATAAAAGAGTTAGACATGATCTCAGAAAATAATGACTTTTGAACAAACCTCTCTCCAGAGAAGCCCCTCCCCTTCCAAGGTTTGGGTTAATGGAGGCCTCAAACTCCTGAGCCTACTTCAAAGGGGAAAATTACCCTTAGGCTAAGATGGGAGTTGTCTCTTTTTAGAGAAGGGACCTACTCTATTGTCCTTTTAGAAAAGACCAGGAGGCTCAGCGCCCATAGCTCAGTGAGTAGGGTGCTGACCACATACACCGAAGTTGGCGGGTTCAAACCTGGCCCGGGCCTTCTAAACAACGACAGCTATAAGCAAAAAAATAGTCGGGCGTTGTAGAGGGAGCCTATAGTCCCAGCTACTCAGGAGACTGAGGTAAGAGAGTTGCTTAACCCCAAGAGTTTGAGGTTGCTGTGTGAGCTGTGATGCCATGGTGCTCTACCCAGGGTGACATAGTGAGATTCTGTCTCAAAAAAAAAAAAAAAAGAAAAGAAAGAAAGAAAGAAAAAGAAAAAAAAGAAGGACCAGGAGTGAAAAAGGGTTATTAACAACCCTAGTATTTATTCCTAGCCTACTATGTACCAGGCCCTGGGCATGTTTTATCTTTTATTCTTTTTCCTTTTTCTTTTGTTCTGAGATGGGGTCTCATTATGTTGCCCAGGCTGATCTGAACTCCTAGCTCAAGCGATCCTCCCTCCTCAGCCTCTCTAGAAGCTGGGATTACATGTGCACGCTGCTGCCCCAGCTCTATCTCTTATTCTTTTTTTTTTTTTTTTGGCCAGAGTCAGGTTTGAACCCACCACCTCCGGTATATGGGGCCAGCGCCCTACTCCTTTGAGCCACAGGCACCGCCCTCTATCTCTTATTCTTTAACACAACCATAAAGGGCAGGCTTTTACAGAGGAGGAAACGGAAATGCAGAGGGCCTTGGCAACTTGCCTCATATCTCCTGTTGCCAACCAGCAAGAACCAGGGACTGCACCTGGGTTTTGTCAGCATTGCAGGTTCACAAAAGTACCTGAAATACAAGGCACAGGTATAAATGTGGTCAGCGTCTCCCCTGGTGAGCATGACGGATGGCTCCAAGGATGGATGTGTGTGACGGTGTGTTGGAGGGCGGGGTGGCATCCTCAGGATAGTCGAGGGCACAGAAGGGGAGCTTGTGGAGCAGCTTCAGGGTGGTGAGTGGGACATGCAGTCACCTCAAGATGTCATTTGCACCAAAGGCATTTTAATTCAAGATAAATGTCACTAAACTATTAAGTAAGAGGAAGTAAGACTAAGCAAATTCATATTTTTCCAATGAGGACTTTGTCAATGCTTTTTTTTTTGAAACATAAAATATTAAATTCTGTCCTTTTTTTTTCCTCATCCTTTTGTTGGTACATTTGCATGGTACATTTCTCTCCCGCATTTGTTGGTACAAAACCCCTGTAGAATAATCCAGCTCTCATGAGTGTCGAACTGCCCCCCTGTCCCTTTTTAATCCCAGATCTGAGGCTCACCCAGCCATTTAGAAGGGATGGCGATCCCTCTACCTGGGAGAGCAGTGGCGTGCACCACCGTTAGGGAGGCAGGCAAGCTAACACTGTTGCAGTCACCTCTCTTAAGGATTTCTGGAGTGCCCGCTATCCCCATTCCTGGGCTCTCAGTCAAGAATGTAATTGAAGCCTCAGGACAATAGAGTGTGAGAGGAAAGATATTCCTTGGTGTCAGATGCCCTGGCCAACCAGACCCAAAATTATGGAGCAGATGTTGGCTTTTATTCTTGGTGCTGGCTGGCTCCTGGTGTCCTGCCCCACACTCTGAATTATCTCTCGGCAGAAGCCACAGCTCACCGAGAAGCTCAAGCTCTGGCCTCCGCTGGCATATCCTGCTCTGAAAACAGCCTGTTCCTCCTGCCAATCCCCTCATTTAAAGGCTCAAGATGCTAAGGCAGGAGGAGCCACCAGCTCAAGAGGGAAGCAGAAAGCAGCAAGTTAGATGCCAAAGATTTCACCAGAGGAGGACAGGATATTATTATTATCATCTGAAGTTAACTGTTAAATGCCTTAGGTAACCTTCCAGTGACCAAGAGTAAGACCTACAAGCTGGAGAACTAGCCTTTCATTATATCATTGAGAAATTCCAGGAAACTTGACCCTGGAAGTCAACTCTTATCATTCCTGGGGGGAGACCCAGGACCTGGGTACATTCTTTTGGATACCCCTGGGGGAGGCCTCCTTGGAGAGCTGGTGACGGTTGGTCTTTGGGGTCTACTCAGGCCCCTCCTCTCCAACCTAGAGAGAGGCTGTGCTTCCTGTTTATCCATGCTGGATTTTAGACCTGAAGGACATTGAAGCCTGTTTCCATATGATTTCAGGGGAGAAAGCCAACTGGGCTATCAGGCTAGCTGGCAATGGCTTTGACCCATTCCAGTGAATCATCCCAACAATAGCAGATGCAGCCTTGAAGGAGAAAAGGCACAATATGGCAGCCTCACAGGTGAGGAGGGCAAAGTCCATGGCAGCCTTGCCTGTAAATCCTTGAGGGTGTGACTGGAAGGGCTGATTGCAGGGATCCAAGACTCAGGGTATGTCAATAACACAGCAACAGAAGTTGTTCATGGTTGAGAGTTTGCTGCGTCAAGCACGGTACTAAAAACCTCACGTGCGATGTCTTAGTTATTCACACCCTCAGCTTTGTGATGCAGGTGCTGTTATTACCATCCCTATTTTGTAGCTGGGGAAACAAGCACAGGGAAGTTAGGGAACTTAGTTTAAGTCATACAACCAGTAAGTGGCAGAGGTGGCTTTCAAATTCTGGTCTAATTTCACCCATTATCTGGGCTGCCTTCTTAGCAGTGGAATTTAATTTTTTTTTTTTTTTTTTTTTGGTGACTGCTTCCTCCCTCTGTCATTTATTATCCACTAATTAAGCGTCTTCCCTCAACTGAGGCCCTAGGCAGGGCCTCTAAGCCCACACACCCATCACTCACTTTTATCAACTCTGTTTAGACAAGGGTGCAGGAGAGAGTGGGTGGCGATGAACGGATGTCCTCAAGTTCATTTTTGTATGTTATTATTGGGGAGTGGAGAAGAGGAGAAACAGATAACGTCTCTGGAGTTCAATTTCTTAAAAGCCTCTACCTCAACCAGTTTGGGAAAAGTGTTTTATATTATTTCTTTTTTAAGAACCAAAAGCCTGGGAATCACATGACTGTCCAGGCTGGAGCAGGAATCACTACATGGTTAAAAATCAGCTTAACACTATTTTAAGGGTATTTCTGTTCTCAAGAGAAATAGGTTTCTTTTCTTTTTTTTTTTAAGTTTGTGTTTTCGTTTTCTACAAGTCAGAAGATACCCACATTACAAAGAATTGCTCATCATATGAGAGAGCAAAAACTCAGAAAAACCCTAATGATCCAAAGTAGGAGAACAAATTATGCCATATTAACCAGACAGAGTATCATTAAATAATATCCTGAAGACTAGGTTAGCAACACAGGAAGATACTTATGCAAAATTTTTTGAATAAAAAATAAAATTTTGAATAACAAGCCTTACACTCACAGGCAAAACATGCGAACAATAAGTGTCTTTTATTTTATAATGGTGGTGAAATTATGTGTGACCTTTTTTTCTTTATAGATTTTTCTCTATCATTTTTATAATGCTTTGTGACAAATAAAAACCTAAAAATATATGCAATTATATGTTTGCTTTTACTTGTACATTTTGCCTATTTCTCTCACAACTCTATATTCAAATGTGGCAAGTAGCTTTTCATTTGAACTTGCAAATTGCTGCATGAAATTTACATATTCCTTTAAATACTCAACACATCTATTGCCATTAAACAAATTGGAATCCTTAATTCTTCAGATTCAAGTCTTTTCTATCCAGATTTAATTATCCATGTTTATTGGTAACATTTTACATTTCTTGGGTAGGTACCAAAACTAGAAAGGCAAAAAGAGAACTCTCGATATCCAGCAGTTTATATTAATACAGTGGTGAAACCCAGTTCTCTCTTGCACACCATTCCACTATTCATCTTTCTTGGCAGGCTAGAAAATGGATTATCTGCAGATGCCCTGGGTTCCTAATCCTTTAGGGAGGCTCTGAAATTGGTTGAATTTCTGAAGTCTGGCAACTCAAGCAGATCAGGTCACTGTCTGCTCTAATGACAAGAATCAGCCCTGGGGAGTCTTCTCAAGGATGAAGTGAACGTTAGTAGTTAGTGGCAATGCTCATCTCTTTGCTTTTCCAGAAACCAAAAGTTCCTTTCAGGCCTCCCTAGAGGACTAGAAAGGTGATTTTACAGTCTCTTGCTCTTTCTTCCAAAGATTAAGAACTAAAAGCAAAGGTATGGTCTGACCAAAAATTAAACAAAAATGGCCAGGGGCAATGGCTCACGCCTGTAATCCCAGCACTCTAGTAGGCTGAAGCGGGTGGTTTGCCTCACCTCACAGGTTTAATACCAGCCTGAGCAAGAGGTAGACCTTGTTTCTAAAAGTAGCTGGGGCCTGTAGTCCCACCTACCGGGGAAGCTGAGGCAAGAGAATCACTTGAGCCCAAGAGTTTGAGGGCACTCTATCAAGGGTGACAAAGTGAGACTCTGTCTCCAAAAAAAAATTAAAGAAAACATTAAATGGCGTGAAAAAGAAAGGAATGGGAGGTGGGCAGGAGGGGAGATTTTTAAATGAGAGTGAGGCAGAAAAAAGCTTTCAATAATAAAAAATGTGGTGGCCAAGGTAAATAGTAAAACCAAAGCTGTTATAAACCAGTAGAGTTCTTGTTTCTAAGCTTTGACAGGTGAGGGTGAGTGGCGAACTGCCTGCGGCTGGAGTACCTCTGAGAAAAACATACAGCTTGCCTAGGAGAGACTTTTCTACTTTTCTTCTTCTTTTTTTTTAAGTGGTTAAAAATCTTTCTGGGCATAGTAGCTCACACCTGTAATCCCAGCACTTGGGGGAGGGGGGTCAAGGATTCCTTGAAGCCAGAAATTTAATACCCACCTGGGTAATATAGCAAAACACTATAAAAAGGTGGGGGAGGGGCTGGGCACGGTGGCTTACACCTGTAATCCCAGAATTTAGGAGGCTGAGGCAGGTAGACTGCCTGAGTTTACAGGTTCGAGACCAGCCTGAGCAAGAGCAAGACCTTGTCTCTAAAAAATATAGCCAGACATTGTAGCAGGTGCGCATAGTCCCAGCTACTTGGCAGGCTGAGGCTAGAGAATCACTTGAGCCCAAGAGTTTGAGGTTGCTGTGAGCTGTGACGCCACGCTACTGAGGGTGACATGGTAAGACTCTGTCTCAAAAAAAAAAGTTAGCCATGTTTAGTAATATACATCTATAGTCCTAGCTGCTCAGAAGGCTGTGAGGCAGAGGGATCATTTGAGCCTAAGAGTTCAAGGTTACAGTGAGGTATGATGATGCCACTGCATTCCAACCAGGGCAACTGTCCCTAAATGCCTGTGGCTCATCGAGTAGGGCGCCAGCCCCATATACTGAAGGTGGCGGGTTCAAACCCGGCCTCGGCCGAACTGCAAAACAGAAAATTAGCCGGGCGTTGTGGCGGGTGCCTGTAGTCCCAGCTACTCGGGAGGCTGAGGCTAGAGAATCGCCTAAGCCCAGGAGATGGAGGTTGCTGTGAGCTGTGTGACGCCACAGCACTCTACCGAGGGCGATAAAGTGAGACTCTGTTTCTACAAAAACAAAACAAATCAAAACCTCCCAGGAAGGAGGTATGATGTCTGTTTTCCAAGGACTCTTGTATCATTTACTCCCAATCTGCCATGTAATCACATACTATTATTATTTGTTAGTGTGTGAACATATAGTCAGTAGTTTTCTTTATATAGTCCTTGAGGGCAAGAAGTCTGTTTTATATATCTGTATTTTCCCATAATCACCAATCTATATTCTCTAAAATAGTGTAAATGATTTTTAAATGGAAGTGGACTTTCTTTGTCCTGTGGGCCAAATTATGAATCTTAATTTGTATATGTTCTGTAGCTAATAAAATACCATATGAAAGCGAACCAAAAGCTGGGGGTAGAGGGATAATGAAACCTGGAAACAGCAGGAATTGTAGATGGGTTAGCAATTGAAGAGAGGTGAGGTGAGCAGTTATGCCAGGATGTGAGACTGGGAACAATTCATTGAGGCACATTTTCTTTACATTCCTATTTCTGGACAAGTTATTCTGCCTGTTTTTTAATTTCTTGGGAAGGTGCTAGTCTAGACAGTCCTGGGGTGTTCTGGAAAGGAGTGCTTTGTGTAAATATAGCAGGAAAATACATCATGGAGTGTCAGGCTTCAAGCTGGACACACCAGCAATTAATCACTTCCTGGCTGGCGGAGGCACAGATATGCCAGCCGTCCCTGTGAAGCCAGCATCCTCCTCAAAAACAAAGCCCTTATTGCCTGGGCCTTGGTTCTCATTTCTAATATGTGGATCACTAGACTTTTAGCAACAATACTTAATTCTTTTGGGACTAGTGATGAGGTTCACTTCTGATAATGGTGTCTCTGATGGATCACAGCTCAATGCAAGTAGTTTCTTGGCAACTATTTTCTTGTGAGGTGTTTTCACAGAGGAAGTGGGCTTTGGGATGGGTGGGGACAGTGGGGTGCTAGTGCAGGATAGGGTCAGCCATCAAAATCCAGCTCTTTGAAAGGTCAAAGGGTTATATTATGCCAATGCAGGTACCTGGGAGTTTAGTATTTGATTTGTGAGCCTAAGCAAGAGTTCCACCGGAAAGGCAGCACTTGGAATCCTGAGTGCCTGCTGTGCTGGCCCCATGTCCTCCAGCTCCACGCAGCACCCATGGGAGGAAGGGGCTGACTCTTCTGTGTGTGGACACACTGAGCCAGCCTCTGGGAGGCAGAGGAGAGCAGGTGATTTAACAACCTCCAGACCCTTACTCTGTGTCTTGTTTCTAGGCCATTTGTCCCATCAACAAATGTTATTTTGTCTTTCGTGTGTGGGGTACTGTGGTCGCACAATGGATTCCCTCCCATGGCAATGGTACTAGGGATTTTCATTCCAAAATAAAAAAGTTACTTTCAGTTTCCCTAAGGACCCAAAGTGGGGGTAAAAATTCTAGGGACTTGAGGGAAAGACAAGGACTGGAGTCACAGCCATTTGGAGGTGTCAGCTCATTCAGTGCTCAGCTCTCGGGGTACACAAGCTTTCGGAGAGACCAAAACCAGCACTTTTGGGATGAGGACATTGCTGCCCACCGGGTGACGTTAACCTGGGGTCACAGCGTGAGCACAGAGCGGGGTGCAAAGCTAGCCCCTCTGTGCTACCTGCTCAAAGGTAGATGAACTCAACTGGCTGAATGACCTTGAGCAAGACACTTAATCTCTCCTTGGCCTTTTGGCTGAGATCAAGTGGAGCGAGCCACTTAACCTCTACATCTCATTTTCCTCAGACCCTAGTGATCCTAAGGCTCCTTCTGGCTCTCAGTACGCATGTAAGTTCAGGCCATCTGCCTTGGTCGGCCCTGATAAGCCTTGACTAACTCTTTGTCTGCATGGCCTTGGTAACAAATGGAAATAAAACTCACAGGCCGCAGAAACCAGCCTTATCCTGTGGGTCTATGCCCGTTTGTCAAAAACTTGGCAACAGTTACTTTTATATTAGTGAACTCTCAACACAGCTTCATTCATTGTTTGACAGACAAAATTTATGACTTCTGTTGGAGGAATGTAGCTCTGAAAACCCTCAATGTCAGGAAGTATATATAATGGGAGGAATACTTCTTTTTTTGAGACAGAGCCTCAAGCTGTCACCCTGGATAGAGTGTTGTGGCATCACAGCTCACAGCAACCTCCAATTCCTGGGCTCAAGCGAGTCTCTTGCCTCTGCCTCCCAAGTCGCTGGGACCACAGCGGCCCGGCCATTTTTTGGTTGCAGCCGTCATTGTTGTTTGGCGGCCCGGGCTGGATTC
>CAUYRH010087899.1:0-18399 GCA_963574655.1 Perodicticus potto
GTAGTCCCAGCTACCTGGGAGGCTGAGGCAAGAGAATCGCCTAAGCCCAAGAGCTGGAGGTTGCTGTGAGCTGTGACTCCACAGCACTCTACCAAGGGCGATAGAGTGAGACTCTGTCTCTACAAAAAAAAAAAAAAAAAAGCAACAATGTATTCAATTTTGCATGCGTATGTGTGCACTGCATATGGCATATATGCTTATGTCTGCTTGCATATAAATGAGTAACAGTAATAATAGAAGCAACAAGTGTGAGGAATTAGGATTATTTTGTTATGAGGTACTCACATACATGTGATAAAGTATAGTTGTATTCAAAAGCGGACTTGGATTAGTTGTAAATGTATATTGCAAAGTCTAGGGCAACCACTATAAAAGAAAAAAAGAAATATTGCAATATTAACTTATCAGTTAATAGCTGAGTGTAAAATCTTTATTCGTCACACTGACCTCCTCCACCTTATCCAGGTTCGAAGGAATGGGGCCAAACAGCAACAAAAATGAAAAGTTGTTTTTGAAAAGATAAAAAAAATTGATAAATCTTTAGCTTGACTAAGAAAAAAAAGAGATAAGACCTAAGTAAATAAAATCAGAAACAAACAAGGAGACATTACAACTGAAATGCAAAGGGTCACTGGAGAATATTATGAAGAACTATATGCTAACAAATTGGAAAACCTAGTGGAAATGGATAAATTCCTAGACACATATCTATATCTTCTTTCTTCTATCAAGATTGAACCAAGAAAAAATAGAAAATCTGAACAGACCAATTACTAATAATGAGACAGAATCAGGAATAAGAAATTTCCTAGGAAAGTTTTTTACATGAAAAAAAGCCCAGGAATGAATGGCTTCACTGATGACTTCTACCAAATTTTGAAAGAACTAATACCAAGTCCTGTCAAACCATTCTAGAAAATCAAAAGGGAGAAAAATCTTCCAAACTCATTCTATGAGACAAGTATAACCATAATACCAAAACCAGACAAGGGCACAAAAAAACAATAATAGCAAAATACAAGACAATATCCCTGATGAACATAGCTGCAAAGGTGGACCAGAATATGCAAAAACTACGATACTTTGCAGAAAAGGAATGAAAGACAAAATCATATGATCATATTAATAGACACAGAAAAAACATGTGATATGATTCAACATTCCTTTATGATAAAAACTCTCAAAAAAACTACAATAGAATGAATATATCTTAACACAATAAAATGACAAACACACAGCTATCATACTTAATGAGGAAAAACTGAAAGATTTTTCTCTGAAAACTGTAATAAGACAAGAATGCCCATTCTCATCACTTTTATGCAAAATAGTATTGAAATTTCTGGCCAAAGGATTTAGGCAAAAGAATAAAATAAAGGGACTCCAAATTGGAAAACAAGAGGTCAAATTGTTCTTGTTTCCATATGACATAATTTTACATATAGAAAAATCTAAAGATCTGCCAAAAGTTATTAGAATAGATAAATGAATTTAATAAAGTTAAAGGATACAAAAACTATCATACAAAAATCAGTAGCATTTCTACACATTGACAATGGGCTAGCTGAAAAAGAAATCTACAAATCAATTCCATTTACGATAGCTACAAAAATAAAATGCTTAAGAATAAATTTAACCAATGAAGTAAAATACTCATATCTACACAAGTTAAACTATAAAACACTAATGAAAGAAAAGAGGACACAAAATAATGAAAAGACAGCCCATGTTTGTGGACTGAAATTAATATTGTATAAATGACCACACTATCCACAGCAATCTACAAAGCCTGAATAGCCAAAGCAATTCTGAGCAAAAACAACAAAGCTGAGACATCACACTACTGAACTTAAAAATATACTACAAAAGCTACAGCAACCAAAATAGCATGGTCCTGGCATAAAAACAAACACATAGACAAATGGGACAGAAAAAAGAATCCAGAACTGTTATCTGTCCATTTATAGCCAACTGATTTTTACTAAAGGTGCTTAGAACATGTACTGGGAAAAGGATGGGATTTTTCATAAATGGTTATGGGACAACTGGATATCCGTATTCAGAACAATAAAACCAGATCCCTATCTCTCACCTTATGCAAAAATCAACTCAAAATGGATTAAAAGCTTAAATTTAAATCCCCAAACTTTAAAATTACTAGGAAAAAAAAATCAGGAAAATTCTTCAGGACAATGATCTGGGAAAAGATGTTATGGATAAGACCTCAAAAGCACAGGAAGCAAAAATAAAAATAGACAAGTGGGATTATATGAAATTAAAAAGCTCAGTACAGCAAAGGAATCAACTGGCTGAAAAGGTAACTAAGCAATGAGAGAAATCTTTGCAAACCATTTAACTTAGAAGGCATTAATATTCAGAATACACAAGGAACATAACGACTCAACAGAAAGGAAAAAGGAAACCAACAAATAATGTGGTTACAAATGGGCAAAATATTTGAGTAGATGTTTCTCAAAAGAAGACATACAAATTGCCAACTATATTTAAAAATGCTCAACATCACTAATCATCAGGAAAATGCAAATCAAAACCACAATGAGATATCATCTCACTATAGTTAGAAAAGCTATTATCAGAAAGATAAATGGTAGCAAAAGTTGTGAAGAAAAGGGAATTCACAGACACTAGTGGTGCGAATGTAAAATAGTAGAGTCACTGCAGCACTATTCAGAATATCTAAAATATGGAAAAATCCTCAATGTCCATCAACAGAAGAGTGAAGAAATTGAAATACTATTTTGCCATGAAAAAGAATGAAATTCTATTATTTGTGGCAACACGGATGAACCTAGGGGACATTATGTTAAGTGAAATAAGCCTGGAACAGAAAAATGAATTCTGCATGTTTTGATTCATATGTGATAGCTAAACAAGCTTATCTCATTTAAGCAGAGAGTAGAATAGCCTTCTTACTAGAGGCTAAGAAGAGTAGGAAAGAGGTGGCAATAAGGAGAGGTTAGTTAATGCAAAATTATAGCTTGATATGAAGAATAAGTTCTAGTGTTCCCTAGCATTAAGGATGATGGTAGCTAACAATAATTTATTATGCATTTTCAAATAACTAGAAGAGATAATTTAGGATGTGCCCAACACAAAGAAATGGTAAGCTTTCGAACTGATGGATATGTCAACCACCCTGATTTAATCAGTACATATTGTATGTATTCAAAAGTCACCATGCACCCCATAAGCATATAGAAAGTATTTTGTGTCAATTTAGATATATGTACAACTTTAAGGAAATTAAATCAATAAGCTAAAGAAGGAAAATCACATGATCACATATGATAAAGACAAATCATTTGACAAAGATCAAACACCTATTTGTGATAAAAATTCTGTACAAACTAAGAATGTAGGGAAACTTCCTTGACTTGTTAAAGAACACCTACCTAACACAAACCTGTAGCTAATATTATACTCAATCTTGAGAAACTCGACTTTCCTGCTAAGATCAGGAACCCAAGGCAAGAATGCTTCTCTCACTACCTCTTTTCAACATTGTACTTAAAATCTTGGCCTTGCAATAAGATAAGAAAAGGAAGTGAAATGTTTACTAATTGGGAAGGAAGAAACAAAACTGCCTTTGTTCCCAGATGACATGATTATCTATGTACAAAATCTGAAAGAATAGACTAAAAATCTCCTGGAATTAGGGTGGCACCTGTGGCTCAAAGGAGTAGGGTGCCGGCCCCATGTACCGGAGCTGGCGAGTTCAAACCCTGCCCTGGCCAAAAATTGCAAAAAAAAAAATCTCCTGGAATTAATGAACAATTATAGTAAGGTTGCAGGATTTAAAATTTTTATACAAAAGTAACTCACTTTCTTACATAGTTACAATTAACAAGTGGAATTTGAAACTAAAATCACATTCCCATTTACATTAGCACCCCAAAAGTGAAATACTTAGATATAAATACAACAAAATATGTACAAGTTCTACAAATAATAGAAAAAATACAAACATCTGAAGAAAGAAATTTTAAAAGAACCAAATAAAATGGAGAACTATTCCATTTTCATAGGTAGGAAGATTCAATATTATCCAGATGTTAGTTCTATCCAATTTGATTTATAGATTCAACATAATCCCAATCAAAACCTCAGTTGTTTATTTTGTAGATATCAACAATGAATTCAAAAGTTTATGTGGAGGCCAAAGACCAATAGCCAACTCAACACTGAATGAGAACAGAGACTGATACTACTTACAACTGATACTACTCAAATTTAAGACTAACTATATGGCTACATTAATCAAGACAGTGTTTTACTGTCAAATCAATGGAACAGAATAAAGAGTCCATAAATACGCCCATATACATATATTCAAGCAATCTTTGACAAAGGAATAAAGGTAACACAATGGAGTAAAGATAGTCTATTCAAAAATAATATTGGAGCAACTGGACATCCACCATACAAAAATATTAAATACTGACTTTATACCCTTCACGAGAATTAATTCAAAATGAATCACAGAACTAAATGTAAAATGCAGCTTTAAAATTTCTAGAAGAAAGCAGAGGAGAAAATCTATATGGCTTTCTGTACAGTGATGACGTTTTAGATAAAATACTAAAGACACAATCAATGACAGAAATAATTGATAAGCCAGACTTCATTACCACTAAAAATGTCTATTATGTGCAAGACAACATTAAGAGAATGAGAAGATAAGCCCCAGATTGGGAGAAAATATGTGCAAAAGACATATGTGATGAAAGACTGCTATCCAAAAGGTACAAACAACTCTTAAAATTTTAAAATTGGAAAATGAAAAATCCAATTGAAAGATGGGCAAAAGATCTAAATAGATACCTCCCCAAATAAAATATGCAGATGACAAACACATGAAAAGATGTCCCACATGATATGTTGTCAGGGAAATGCCAATTAAATTAGATGTCACATCATACTTATTAGAAAGGTCAAAATTCACTATGCTAACAACACTAAATACAGGTGAAGATGTGGAACAATAGGAACTCTCATTCATTGCTGATAAGAATGCAAAATGATACCACCACTTTGGAAGATTGTTTAGCAGTTTCTCATAAGACTAAACATTCACCCGCCAGATAATCATGCAGTTGAGTTCTATGGTATTTACACAAAGGAACTGAAAACTTACATCTATATATAAACCTGTGTATGTGTGCTTATAGCAGCTTTATTCATAATTGCCACAACTTGAAAGCAATCAAGATGTCCTTTAGTGGATGTATATTGATAAACAAATTATGATGCATCCAGACAGTGGAACATTATTCAGTGCTAAAAAGAAATGAACTATAGCTGGGCACAGTGGTTCACACTTATAATACTGGCTTTCTGAGAGGCTAAGGAGGGTGGATCATCTGAGCTCAGGAGTTCGAGACCAGCCTGAGCAAGAGCAAGACCCCATCTCTCCTAAATCTAGCCAGGATAGTGGTGCATTCTTGTAGTCCCAGCTACTTGAGTGGCTGAGGCAAGAATATTGCTGAATCCCAAGAGTTTGAGGTTACGGTGAGCTATGACACCATGGCACTTACCCAGGGTGACAGAGTGAGACTCTGTCTCAAAAAAGAAAAAAAAGAAAGAATGAATGAACTATGAAAAGGCCTGGAGGAAACTTCAATGCATACTACTAAGTAAAAAGAAGCCAATCTGGTAAGGGCACATACTACATGATTTCAACTACGTGACATTCTGGAAAAGGCACAACTATGGAGATAGTAAAAAGATCAGTAGTAGCCAGGAGTTAGGGGTAGGAGACGAATGAATAGGCGAAGCATAAAAAAATTTTAGGATCGTGAAACTACTACTCTCTCTGATACTACATCCTAAACTTTAGGATGTACAACCCCCTCGTGTAAACTCAATGGACTTTGGGTGATTACTGATGTGTCGATGCAGGTTCATCAATTGTTTCAACAATTCCTCTCTTTTTTTTTTTTGAGACAGAGCCTCAAGCTGTCACCCTGGATAGAGTGCTGTGCCATCACAGCTCACAGCAACCTCCAATTCCTGGGCTTGAGCGAGTCTCCTGCCTCTGCCTCCCAAGTAGTTGGGACCACAGGCACCTGCCACAACGCCTGGCCATTTTTTGGTTGCAGCCATCATTGTTGTTTGGCGGGCCCAGGCTGGATTCGAACCCGCCAGCTCAGGTGTATGTGGCTGGCGCCTTAGCCCGCTGAGCCACAGGCGCCGAGCCAACAATACCTCTCTTGTGGTAATGAGCGAGGTATGCAAGTCTGGTGACAGGAGGGACAGGAGAAAGGTTTCCTTCTTCTCAATTTTGCTGTGGACCTTAAAGTGCCTTAGAAAAACAAAATCTTTTTAAAAATATATGAAAATTAAAATCATAATGGAATCGATAAAATAATAATAATTTATTTTAAAATTCATACTCAGTAAAATTAGGCTTTCTTCTACAAATAGATTTTGAAGGATGTTTGTGTGAGCACCAAGATCTTTTAGAATAGATAATTTCAAAATGGTTACAGAAGTATATCCATTCTTATCACAATGAAGTGAAAAAGCAAAAATTTTTAGTATAGCAATGAATATTAATAAACTGATAAAGGAACAAGTGAAAAAAAGAATGAGTTTCTTCCATTTCCCCTCTATGAAAAGCTAATATAATTTTCCTCTCTGATGTGCAATAGAAATGTTTAAAAACCAATCACTTTGTTGAACAATTTCCTTTTACATTTAGGACGATTCTCTTAAATTCATCTTGAGAAAATGTGGCTTATTTTCATGTGAAATGACAAGTACTCTTTACTGAGGTTTTGAAATGTATTTTATTAAACAAAGGCTATGGTAAATGTATATTTTCAAATGACATAACATTTCCATTTTTGCCCCGTGTTTGCCAGGATATTGGGCATTACGTCTACCAGGAGCTATAACACAAATTGCTATATTAAAAAGGCACCAGTGATTAGGAGAACCTCTAACAAAATCCCTTTCCTTATACTCTGGATAAAATTCCCTCCAGATCTGCAACTTCTTCCGGAAGAATCAGGCCTTGCTATGCCGAAATGATACAATGGTCACCTAGGGGCAAAATTCATTCAAGGTACTTCCTCATCTACACCAGATGCACCATGCAGCCCTGCATGCCCGCCACGCTTCCATTGTCGATTATGATCTCCTTCTCCTCCTTTTAAAAATATATTAGCATGACCCATGGGCATTTTACTAAAAGTATCCCTAACATTCAAGGGTTTCTTTTTGTTTCCAGTTGACTTACCTTATACTAACATGAGATGATCACATAGCACCTCACCAATAAAAGAGACAGTTTCATTTCATGCCATCCCCACGTGGTGGGCAAGAAAGGCCTTAGATAAAATCATGGAATAAATACCTTCATTTTTGCTACCATCCTACACCCACATTCCTTCTGTGATTCCTCCTGCCCCTAGAATTGCAGGGTTAATTAATCCTGGTCCTTCTGCTACAAAGAATAGTGAACCGAGGAATGCACGCACATGGAATCATGCTGTGTATTTTAGGATAGAACCGTACAAAACTGAAAGTAATAAACACAAAGGAATACATTTCAAATTACACTTCTTATTATTAATACTTGGGAAGGTATTTTTAGGGTGGGGCTTTGTTTTGCCCCTCAAATCATGCCTTCTGGATGACTAGTCATTTCACCCCATATAAGACTAGCAATGGATCCGTATGCAGGCAGGCTTCCCAAACAAGACCTAGAGAAGCCCCCGGGAGTTCTTCTCATGCTACTAAATTCAGTAGCAAAAAACAGTCAGAAGCCAAACTCAATCCTGTTCTGCCCTGTCCAGCTCTAAAAACTACCTGGGATCTGAGATTGATGGGCAAGGCGGCGTGCTTCTGGTCCATATGATGCCTTCGACTGCAAAGATTTGTACTGTCTATCCCCGTGGATGGAGCTGGGGTAATCCAGGGAACAAACATCTGGCTAGAGGGCCTTCCGGAGCAGGTAACACATTTGCTAGCTGGAAGAATGGGATCCCATGGCAGGAGACTGGACTTTTGTAAGGAGCTGCTCCCAGTGAAGAGAGCAAGGAAAGGGATGGAGGTCAGAGGGATGGAGAGAGCGAAGAAAGGGATGGAGGTCAGAGGAATACACCTTAGATGAAGGAGTGCAATTGGCAAGATCTCACCTAAAGAGCATAATGTGAGAGGGCTCAGCACACCCCTTGGGAGAAGGGCTCAACTACACCTTGAATTATACCTTGGAAGTGAGAACAATATAACCTACAAATTTGTGCCCTCATATTAATTTGAAATAAAAAATGAAAATGCCTTCGATGATGATTTTCAGCTTCTGGGAAGAAGATGTGAGTACCTAGGGCAGATGGCTGTCCTGTATTCACACTGACTCTAACACACACTCGTCCTCATGAGTAAGGAGTCCAGGTGGAGGGAGGGGTGGAAAGTTGGAATGTCACTTGTGGCAATGAAGAAAGCCCTTACAACATGGTCTGCCCCATCACTCACTTCCCTACTGTACCAGGGCAATGCAGGAAAAGTTTTGCATTCTTAAAAACACAGGTATTTCCCCCTCATTTAGGCAATAAATACGGAGTATAGAACTGACTGTATCTTTCTATTACTTTGGCTGCCTGGAGACTTTGAATAGAGTTGTTATGGCTCAAAGGGGTAGGGTGCCGGCCCCATATGCCAGAGGTGGTGGGTTCAAACCCAGCCCTGGCCAAAAAAAAATTGCAAAGAATTGAGGTTATGTAATCTTCAAGTTTGTTCTATTTTCTCAGTCTTGATTTCTTTTATTGTTTTTTTAATTTTTTTTATTAAATCATAGCTGTGTACATTAATGTAATCATGGGGTACAATGTGCTGGTTTCATATACAATCTGAAATATTTTCATCAAACTGTTTAACATAGCCTTCATGGCATTTTCTTATTGTATGAAGACATTTATATTCTGCATTCAGTAAGTTTCATCTGTACCCAATATACTCAGCCCTACTATGAAGCTAATTTATAGGTTTCATATGAAGGCTATAACCCATCTATAGCCCAAGAATATGGGGAAAGGGGCAAGGGAGGGGGATGGAAGGGGAGGGAGGGTAATTGGTGGGGCCACACCTACGGTGCATCTCAGTCTTGATTTCTTACTCAAATTGTGTTTTTAAAATCATTCTTGTCTTTTCATTGTTTCTTTTCTTGTAACATGTTATTTTGTCATCTGCTAATTACCACTGGTGTGTGATGGATGGCCAGAGAGAAAGTGAGGTCGCTGAATATTGGCATACCTCGAAATTAACTGTGAATTCGGTTCCAGACCAACACAATAAAAAGTGTCACACTAATTTTTTTGTTCCCCAGTACATTTTTTTGTTTACACTATATTATAGTCTATTATGTATGCAACAGCATTATTTCTATTATAGAAAAACAATGTGAATATCTTAATCATAAAATATTGCTTAAAAATGCCAGGAATCATCTGAGCCTTCTGTGAGTTGTAATCTTTCCTCTGGTGAGAGGGTCTTGCCAGATTGATCAGGGTGGTGGTTGCTGATGGATGGAGGGACTGTGGCAAGTTCTTAAAATAAGACAACAATGACATTTGCTGCATCTTCCTTTCACTAAAGAATTCTCTCTCTGCATGTAATGCTATCTGATAGCATTTCACCTATTGTAGAGACTATGGCTATTACAGAGAAATAGCTATGAATAGAATTCCACATTAATGAATAAAACACATTTTGGGAAACAGAAAAATGAGACAAATAGTAGTGCTGACAAATAGCAAAACTACCTCATTTCCACAAAGTGACTTCTATCGTTATTGTCCTGAATCATCGAAGCTGAGCAAAATGACATGGGTACAAGGTAATGTTAGAAACCTCTGTATTTAGGCAAAGTCTCTAGAACATTCATCGCTTCCAACTCCAGTGCAGAGAAGTCATCTGATCTGTCTTATTGGCTCATTAGAAACCAGTAGCAAAGCCTCCATGGTTGAATCCCTTTCATTCATTATTCAATATTGGTATATTTTGGTATAAAGGATGGTATACATTCAAAACTTCACTTTGAAATGAAAATTCTTAGTTTTTACATGTGTGTAGCCATCTTCTATTCAAATATGCACCCTACTTAAAAGATGCAAAAGTAGCATATGTGAATGGAAAACAATATGATAATATTTTAATATTATTTCCCTCTTTGGATTATGTTTTATTAGCAAGATGCTTGGATACAGAATCTCTTTCACTGGTCTTTAGTACAGCTTTTCCCTACTGCTTAAATGGCTCAAAAACAACTTTCTATAACTTAAAAAAACAACTGGCAAATTGGATCAAGGAAATGGTATTGCTGCTATTATACATATTTTCTAATAGAGTAATAGATTAGGTAGGGTCTGTGAGTCATTTAGCATCAAGTGTCAACATACAAATTCCTAGTAGGCCCAATCAGAAAAATGGCACTGTAGCCTTGCCACCAACAAATAGACATTTGTTTTCATGAAAGTCAGATTTATTCTTTTAATAATGCACACATTGATAATGACTCTGACTCTTTTATTATCAGTAAGACATATACTTGGAATGTCAAAAGATAATTTTATAGGAGATCAATCATTTTGTACATAAGCACAAGGGAAAAAAAATAAAGGAAACCCCAGGGAGCCAAAATATGATTATTTATTATTTTTCTGCTGATATTAAAAACTATAAATAAGATGAACTTCTACTTGATAGTCTGAAAATGAGCAATATTCATGCCCAAAGAATGAAAAGAGCATATTAAAATAGTCACAATAGAAACATATTAGCAAATAACTCCTCAGTCATCTGTACATGTGACTACAAGAAGGCAGATACTGGGTGGGGTGGAGGGAAGACTCCTGGAAGAGGGGAACAACCCTGGGTTTCCTTATTTAAGGGCCTTTAGTCCAAAGGCAGGCCCCTCTCACCACCTTGCTGATTGATTAAAACCTTCACTTTCACTGGTTTAATGAAGAGGACAGATTTCAGGGCAATCGGAGCAACTAGAAAGTGAGGGGGAAAGCCCCAGAAAGAAGAAAACCAGAGAGTGGTAGCCTCAAATTCTGTGTATAAGCAAACTCTGGCCAGATCTCTGGCTGACGATAAAACACGCATGAGCTGAGGAGTCTCCACATACATAGCTCAGCTCAGGACAATAAAACTGACCTGAAATTTTAGCTTCTGCCCATACTAGGGAGATGCATTTGAAAGTTTGAGTTCAATCCACCTAACTTCATGCCAGAACAAAGTTGGAGGAGGGAGAAGGCACACCTATCACCAAATAGAACAGAGTTCAGAATGTCTACAATGTATAGACACAATGTGCAGTATACAATTTGTAATTACTAGATTTAAGAGGATCAGAAAAATGTGACCCATATTTAAGGGAAAAGGTAATTATTAGAGACTGATCCTTAACCTAGATATTAAATTAAGCAGAAAGGAATTTTAAAGCAGCTATTATAACTATCCTCAAAGACCAAATAATTAAAAGTTATAAATCAAGGCAATAAATTGTCAAAATTTATTATATCTCCTGCCTTGAGAAAAATGCCTTCACGTTGACCTGAAAGACCAGATTCAAATTTAGAGTCCTCGTACACTGTTGATGGGAATGTCAATTAGTACAACCATTATGGAAAACAGCATGGAAGTTCCTCAAAAAATTAAAAATAAATTATCATATGATCCAGCAATCCCACGACTGAGTGTGTATGTTATGCACGCCCATGTTCGTTGCAAAATTATTCACAGTTGTCTAAGTAGATATGAAATCAACCTAAGTATCCATCAACTGATGAATGGACTAAAAACAAATGTGATTCATATACACAATGGAATACTATTAAACCTTAGAAGGGAATCCCGTCATCTGTAACATCATGGACGAGCCTGGAGGATGTACTATTACATGAAAGAAACCAGGCTCAGAAAGACAAACACCCCATGTTCTCACTTATATGTGGAATCTATAAAAGGCAAACTCAATAGAAACAGAGGGGAGAATGATGGTTTCCAGGGGCTGGTTAGGGGGAAGGGGAGAGAGATTGGAGGGATGTTGGTGGAAGGATACAAAATTTCAGTTAGACAGGGAGAATCTGTTCAGAAGAGCTATGCAAAGACATGGTGACTGTAGTACATAGCAATGTACTACATATTTGAAAATAAGAATAAATTATAAGTGTTCTCATGACATTAAAAAAGTATGTGAGGTAATACAGATGTTAATTAGCTTAATTTAGCCATTTCACAATGTATACATTTATCAAAACATTGTATTTTCACCATAAATATATATTATTTTTAGTTGTCAATTAAAAAAAAATACATGATTAAAAAAACAAAGAAGTTCTAGGCTCAAATATGATAGCCCCAGGAGAACGTGGCAGCACCCTGGCTGCACACCTTTATTACTCTCCTCTCTTTACTCCGAATTCCATCCCACACCTCGAGGTGCCTCACGTGCCTACCTGTGGACATTCCAGCTCACAAGGGAGGCAGACCATGGTTGGTTCATGCTCAAGGGTACACAGGCGAGAGGTCTATACAAGCTCAGGAAGCCATCTGGGGACCTTTTGTGCAGAGAATTCCAGGGTCCTGAGTACCCTAATTGTGGTCCAGAAGGAGTTACCAGCCCTAGATGAGCACAACCACGTGGCTCCTCACATTCTACTTTCTTGGGAAAGGATACAGCCCGAGGAGGGTCAGAATAGAATCCTCTAAGTGTGGACTGCAGGGCAACGGCCCCTTTGGGTAGACCTAGCCTGGTGCGGGTCATTGAAGACCCTGGGCTTTGGATTAAGATAAAAAACGTCCCAGCTCTGGATTTTCCACTTACTAGTTATACGGCCTTGGACATTTCATTTAACTTCTCTATGCCTCAGTCTCCGCATCTATAAGATGGAAATAGCATGTCCCAAAAGTCACCTGTAAAGTTGCCAAACATAGGGAAAATGGGAAATGATATTAAATGTACCTTTATTTACAAAATACTCATGACAAAATTTTACAAAATATTCTCTACATATTGCCTACCTCTTTGTAAAATTTGGTCATGAATAATTTGTAAATAAAGACTCATTTAGCTATAATTTACCATTTTCCTCATGTATGGCGATTTTTATGGAGGCCTTTTGGAGTATGCTGTAGTCACTAGTATTTTGTAAAGATTAAATAAGATCATGTTCTCTGTACACAAAATAAGCTCCCTATTTGTATTATTTTTGCTTTTCTAATGGTGATGACTATTATCATACTATTACGACATTTCCACTGATCTGTAGGATTTATATTTCTGTATATTTTTATAGTATGAACTGCTAATTTTTAAGACCCATATATCATGTTACAAAAAAAAAAAAAAAAAAAAACCACTGTGGTATCTAACTTGAAACTGAACCTTTCAAATTCTTCTTAGCTTCCAGATACTGAATAATGCACAGGTTTTGAAATCATCCATAATGAATGAAAGTGCTTACATTTATTGAATGTCTATTAAATGCCAGGTCCTGTGCATAAAACTTCATCTAGGGTATTTCATTTAATGTCTTTAATAAAGCTGTGAAGCAGATTTTTCTCCACATTATGGGTGAGCACGTTGAGTTTCAGGAAGGTTAGCACACAGATGGTCACACTGTTAAAAAGTAAGCACGTTGAAATTCACATCAAATGGCTTCCGTTATTTTTGATATAAGTAGTTTGGAAATTGCTGTCTATTGTTAGAAATGCCCTTTCGTCATGCACACAATTTAAGGAAAGTAAAGCTATTCTGTTTTCATATCCTTTCTGGTCATTATCCCAAGCTCACAGAACATGAATAAATGACTGTGTATCATATTATACATCATGTAAAGATGCTAATCACCTTTAAATACTCCTATATAGCATGGATATTTTCCTTCCTACATGCATGTGCATAAAGTCTGAAAGCAAACTTTGGGAATTAGACAATCATGAGAAAACTACTCAAGTATAAGACAGAGAGGCGGTGTCGGGAGAGGCAGCCTGTTCCTACCATGGTGAGTGCCTGGGCAGCTATAGCACAACAGGCAGCAATGGTAATCATAAGGAGAGAAAGAAAATGACAATAAATGAGGGATCTCTGCCAATGCTGTCCTCTCCTTCCCCACGAATGTTATTCAGTCATCAGCTCCCAATCAACGATCTCTTCTTGCAACAACATTCAAGGAAATTACTAACGACTAACACAGCAAAGCAGCCCAGAAGAGGGCCCAGGACCCTCTGGGATATTACTGTCTAGAAGTGGAGGATGTACTCAGGACCTGCACTAATCTCCCTAAATGAGATAAATAATCTGCGCTACCTTCTGTCTCCAAAACACACCAGGCACCTCTAGTCTTCTTTACGATTTGACTCCTGCATACAACCTAACAATTGAATGAATTACAGCTTGTCTTTTTTGCTTGGTTTTGGTTTTGGTTTACATCTCTTGCTAGTCCAACTAGAAGGCAGGCCTCCCATGGCAGGTACTTTTCCTCAAACCACCCTCATTTCCTGTATGGTTTCTTGGTGTGTCCACTGAATAGATGAGCTAATACACAAAGAAGCCCATTGAGAAAACATGTGGCTCAGTGAGAAATCAAAAGGAACTACATCTAGTCTTCTTTTCTTATCCCTCTTGGCGTTCTGATTTTCTTCGAATTCAACATTTACTCACTTCCTGGATCACTTTTTATTGTCTTTCTCTCCCCACTTGTCTATGAGTTCTAAGACAAAAGGGATCAGGTCTGCCTTGTTCACCATTGTTTTCTCAGAATACAATATAGTGGCCTGGTTCACAGTGAACACGGAGCACTTATTTGTTGAGTTCAATGAATGGATGGGTAGCTGGATGGGTGGGAAGATGGAGTCAGATGGTGTTTTCTGTGTGCTGATTCCTGCACTTCCTTAATCTCTGCAAGGGAGGCACGATAGAAGAAGGAATGTGATGTCTTTACTCTGCCAGCTGTGATCGTGGGTGGGGCAGATGGAAATCTTCAGGCAGAAAGATACTGAAGACCTATTTTTGGGCTATAAGGAGTGAGAAAAGAGTGGGCTGGGCTAATGACCTGACAGCTGGACACCAGCACAGTCCATAGAGGCTTTGCTTGAAACTGTTTTGAATTATACATATTTACTAAATCCTATCTGTGCTGTGATTTGGGTTCTGAGACCTTGAGGGATTTTTTTTCTTCTTACTGCATTTTCCTTAAATATGTTTGCTTAAGTAAGTTTGCTTTTTGAACTGGAAAAAAAATAATTTACGATTATTCAGGGTATTTACTAAGCACCTACTGCGTGTTCAATTCTGTGACAGAATTAAAGAGACACAAAGAAAGCAAAAGGCATGATCTCTTCCAAATAGGAGCTTACACGATCTACCTCTAGCCCTAGAACAGTCAATAGCTGTACTTAGTTTTACTTATTGCTAAGATTGCTGCGTGGCCTTCCCTCCTTATCTCAGCTTTGATGTAGAATTGGTGCAGAGGCAGCGTGGTATTGTGGGGACCGCAGAACAGAGGCAAATAGCCAAGGAGTCTCTCATGTTTCCCAAACTGAAAGACAGACCGCACTTAGATTTGTCAAGAAAACCTGGGGCATATTATCTGCAGATTCTAGAAGTGATGAAAGTTCTTAAAAAGAGATCATGATGATTAATGGTTTTTTTTAAAGACGTGACTGCTTTTTGGTTTAAAAAATGTTCTTTGGGAGATGTTCTCATTTTTCCGGTGAAAGTTTATGTTAATTGGCGTTGAATTGGCAGTTTGAAAACCCTTGGCTCATTTGGTAAGAAAGCTGTTCTGCCTGTAACTGCTCTGTCGGTCTTAGACCAGCAGAAGCCCAAGCATTTCTGGGGAGTGGCAGGATCAGATGTTGCTCCCTTGAGAGAAGGAAATGCAGTTGGTGAGAGAGCACCACAGCCTTCCCAAGAAGCGTTCTGCTGCCCCATGTGAGTGAAGAATTAATATACCAGCACTGGCAATTGCAGAGGACATTTCTGCTTCAGAAAGCTACATTGATTTGGTTGGATAATATTTGCTAAAGACAGAAAGATGGGAAATATCATAGACTGTCACAAAAACATCTATGAAGAATCACACAGAGTTGAGAAATGACATAGTGTTTACATCTTCTGACTTAGGTAAATAAGAGCCCAGGACTTCTGTGAAGAAAAAAAAAATCTATTCGTAGACCAGTAACAAATCCAGACCTTTCTTTCCTTAGTGATAGAGACATCTTTTTTATACAATTCTCTTTCAAGGTCTTCAAGGAAGCTGAGCAGAGGTGAAACTGTGATATATAGATAAAGAATAAAGAATGCTGAGAAGTGGAATATCCCTGACCCTACACTTCTTACGGGACATGTTAAGCCAGTTTCTCCTTTTGTTATCAGGACCAACTCTCAATACTGTTTGAAACTAAATATTTGGAATCCCGGTGTCGTAAATGAGCAAATGAACTGAAATATCTTTGCAAACTAGAAAGCACAAGTGTATGTGTGTTTAAAGCACATTTTCCATATGTGCTAACAAATCATGACAGCAAAATCATGCCTTTATCCCAGAGGAGAAATCACGTTTCTTGTTTGCTATGGCAATGGAACCCATCCACGGGTCGAAAAGCTGAATCAGTTGTTTAGCTACACTCACGGAACTCCTTTACATCTGGCATGTCAAGAGACCAGTTTATGTTGATACTCTTAATGCTGTGAAAAAGCAGATTTTCACAAGCATTAATAGTTATGGATTAATGCTACAACATTTTTTTAAGAAGAGGTCATGCATGCTAGTAAAATAAAGCCTATAAACAAAATTGTGTTTTTCTTACTTTAGTTTCAAAAAATGAGTGGATAATAACTAATGATAGCTGGTTTCACCAAAATGTACTCACTCTTCCTTGAAAATATTAGACTTCATTAGGGATAAGAAAAGATTGGTTTTGTGTTGTTTTGGTTTTGTTGTTGTTGTTGAGTCGCTTGCTTATTTTGATTTGGTTTATTGAGGAGAGGTTAAAAATAGAAAATGGGAAAAAGTTTATAGTCCTGAAAAACAAGAAAATGTTACCTTGTTTGGCAGGAGCAGGGAGACCCTCCAATCCCCCTAATCCCAGGAAGTAAATTAGCACTTGTCAAAACAGAAATGGAGGCCTTGTTACCCCCAGAGCATTTGACCACACTGCCTCCCTCTGCACTTGTTTCTAGAAATAATATACCTAGCTTTGTGCCTCTAAATCTCTCCTGAGATCCCCAGTGCAAATAATTCAGCTATTCAAATGGCAGCTCTTGGGGGACACGGAAGGGAGCAGTTTTCATTTTCAGTTTCCACGGCTTATTTCCCTTCCCTCAATCTTCTTGAGATCAGTAGGCAGTCCACAGGGTACAATCAGAAATGAAAATCCATCCAAAATGTATGTTGGATTGAGAAAACAGCACTGGGAATATCTATTCAATTCCCTAGCATTTGGCATGTGTAATTTTTTCAGGAAGGAATGTGCACTAGGGAATGTGGAAAGCCAGAATTTCTCCCTCCCATAATCCCTCTGTTTATGTTTTTTAAACCATAAACAAAGTTCCCCTTGACTGACTTGAGAGGGGCTCCATGAATAGAGGCCAAAGGAGATCAATGTTGGCTTCAAATTCTAGCCTTAAGTCTTGTCCAACATTTGCATTAACACAGCCTCACTTGAGATCTTTGGTTTTGGAAAGAGAAAAAAACAAAAAAGAATTTAACAATCTGGTTAACATCTGGTTTGCTGGCACTAACTTAAAACTTTGCTGCAGTTCTCAGTTTTAAGATGCTATGGAACTCCCTGTAGATAAGGCCTGATCTTGGAAAGTTTAATGAAGCAGATGGCTCTCTTAAATAAGGAAAATCTCACTGCAGGAGGCAAGCACCCAACAAGCTCCCTCAAAGGAGCAATTGTTCTCTTCCCCAACACCCACTCTGCCAACACCACAGGATATCACTTTAGTATTCCTTACCAACTTTTTAAAAATTAAATAATATTTGAAAATAAAAGTAATTGATTGTGGTCCTTTGTCTCATTTTCTGATACCTTATGATAAGCATCTTCTATCGCTCATTCTCAAGGAAATTCAAATTTCTCTCCTGTTCAGAGTCTTTACTAGATTGTTTAAAGACTTTATTAAGTTTTATTTTCCTTTAAAACAAGAAAACATCCTTTTGTTTCCCAGAGCCACTTTCTATACTAAGGGTTTTCTTCTTTTAAATCAAGTATTTTCTTTTTTCTTTCTTTTTTTTTTATTGAATCATATCTGTGTACAATAATTCAGTCATGGGGTACAGTGTACGGGCTTCAGATACAATCAGAGATATTTTCATCAACCTGATTGCGATAACATTCAAGAGACTTTCTCATTACTTT
>CAUYRH010087901.1:0-15175 GCA_963574655.1 Perodicticus potto
ATCACCACTACTATTCAACATAGTGCTGGAAGTTCTAGCCAATACAATCAGGCAAGAGAAGGAAATTAAAGGCATCCAAATAGGGGCAGAGGAAGTGAAACTCTCCCTCTTTGCTGATGATATGATCTTATACTTAGAGAAACCCAAAGACTCGACCACAAGACCCTGGAAGTGATCAAATTATACAGTAATGTCTCAGGGTATAAAATCAATGTCCATAAATCAGTAGCCTTTGTATATGCCAAGAACAGCCAAGATGAGAAGGAAATCAAGAACACTATACCTTTCCCAGTAGCTCCTAACAAAATGAAATACCTAGGAATACACTTCACAAAGAAGTTCAAGGACTTTTATAAAGAAAACTATGAAACCCTAAGAAAAGAAATAGCATAAGATATTAATAAGTGGAAGAACACACCACGCTCATGGCTGGAAAGAATCAACATTGTTAAGATGTATATACTTCCCAAAGCAATCTATAGACTCATTGCTATCCCTATTAAAAAACCAACACCATATTTACAAGACTTGGAAAAAATAATTCTTCATTTTATATGGAACCAGGAAAAAAACCATGTAGCCAAGGCAATTCTTAATAATAAAAACAAAGCAGGAGACATCAGCCTATCAGAATTTAGGCTGTACTACAATGCCATAGTGATCAAAACAGCATGGTATTGGTACAAAAATAGGGACATAGACATTTGGAACAGAATAGAAAACCAGGAGATGAAACAAATATCTCCAAAAATAGAGACGTAGACATTTGGAACAGAATAGAAAACCAGGAGATGAAACAAATATCTTACAGCCACCTAATCTTTGATAAACCAAAGAAGAACATACACTGGGGGAAAGAATCCCTATTCAATAAATGGTGCTGGGACAACTGGATATCCACATGTAAAAGACTGAAACTGGACCTGCACTTTTCTCCACTCACAAAAATTGATTCAAAATAGATAAAAGAGCTATATCTAAGGCATAAAACAATTAAAATCCTCAAAGAAAGTATGGGGAAAACACTGGAAACTATTGGCCTGGGGAAGGACTTTATGAGGAAGATTTCTGTGGCAATCGCCACAACAACAAAAGTAAACAATTCAACTTGATGAAACTGAAAAGCTTCTGTACAGTTAAGGTGACAACAACCAAAGCAGACAGACAACCTACACATTGGGAAGGGATATTTGCATGTTTTGATTCGGACCAAAGCTTGATCACTAGAATCTACAAAGAACTCAAATTAATAAACATAAGAAGAGCCAACAATCCCTTCGATCACTTGGCAAAAGAGATGAAGAGAACCTTCTCTAAAGAAGACAGATGAATGGCTAACATATGAAAAAATGCTCCTAGTCCCTAATCATTAGAGAAATGCAAATGAAAACCACCATGAGGTATCATCTAACCCCAGTGAGAATGGCCCATATCACAGTCTCAAAACTGCAGATGCTGGCGAGGATGTGGAGAGAAGGGAACACTTTTACACTGCTGGTGGGACTGAAAATTAATACAGCCCTTTTGGAAGGCAGTATGGAGAACCCTCAAAGAATTCAAGGTAGACCTCCCATTTGATCCTGCAATCCCATTGCTGGGCATCTATCCAGAAGATAAAAAATCCTTCTACCACAGGGACACTTGCACTAGCCTGTTTATCGCAGCTCAATTTACAATTGCCAAAATGTGGAAACAGCCTAAATGACCACCAACCCAGGAATGGATTAACAAGCTGTGGTATATGCATACCATGGAATACTATTCAGCCACTCTAAAAAATGGAGACTACATCTTTTGTATTAACCTGGATGGATATGGAACACTTTATTCTTAATAAAGCATCACAAGAATGGAGAAACAAGAATCCCATGTACTCAATTCTCCTATGAGTACAATTAAGGTCCTGGTACACAGTGGGGGGTTGGGGATGAGGAGAGCTAAGAAAGGGAAGGGGGGAAGGGGTGGGGGACAAGAGGCATGATAAACCTTTGGGGGCGGGACACAATTGTAGGAGGATCCTTATCTAACAAAAACAATCAATGTAACCTGGTTCTCTGTACCCTCAATGAATACCCAACAATAAAAAAAAAATAAGGACCAATTTTTGCTATTGTTGGTATTGTGAGAACAGCTAGGTCTTCTGAGTTATTGGCAAAAGTGTTCATCTATTTAACTTTAGGGTCTTACTAGAGTGAATGTTTGGTTTTCATAGGCTATAGAATAATGATTTGGATAATTATAAATAAAATAGATGTCTGTAAAGGACAATTCAAAGTTTCTAGCTTCTTAGGTTTTTGCTGAAGTTTACAATTACTACGGATGGAAATTCTGCTTGATGCATGTGGATCATTATATGGGGTATGCAGAGGTGTACTATGCATTGTGAAAGAGGTACAAAATGTCTCCTTATTGAGAAAATATAGATATAATGTGGACGAAGAAGGCAAGATAAAAGCACCTAATATATAGAAATGAGATGGAGAAAGTCCATGATTTTGGTTTTTTTTTTTGTAAAAGATTAAGCAGAGAGGAACGGTTTTGTGTAAGAAAGAAAATAGTAAACAGAGGAGAGAGCAAGATGTGAAAAAAGATATGAAGCTGGATTTTTGATAAGAAAAGTAAAAAGAAAAGAATAATATTGCATAGCAAAGAACTGGGACGGGAGTCTTTTTGTCTTAACGTAACTGGTGGTTTAAAGGAAGGAAAATTTGGGATAAAAACAGGAAGTCCAAGTTTGCTATTGATGGTCTATGTAAATTCAGAGAATGATCGTAAAAGAGATTTACAAAAAACTTTGAATGTGATCATGATGGCTGAAATGATGGCTGAAATTAAAAGGAAAATTTCTGATGGGAAAAATGTTCTATCTTTCTTCTGCTCTGTTTAAGCTGCAGCTACTAAGTTACTGTCTGTAAAAGAGAGGGAATCTCAACATCTTCTCATGCTGAATCGGGGGCAGCTTTTGTACTGTGGTTAATAGAAAAGGCCAGGATAGATTGCAAGGCCATTTAAGATAAGGGAGCTGAATGGTGTAGGGTGGCATTGAGGGAGAAATGAATACCAGGATAGACAGCATGCGCTTGGATGCTAGTAAGGGTGAGTCATGCTGTCTCCAGACCCTGAAATCTAGTCACAGTTTCAGAGGAGCTGTGGGTCAGGAAATTCAGCCATGTGAGATGATAGGTGATATCTCCGAGGAAATCTTTCATTATCTGTGGTTGGGACACCTTCTTAGGTCACACCAACTTCTCACTGTTGATGGGAAACAGACCTACATGGACGCACTAGGCCAATGCAAGGAGGCCAAACTGATGGTATAGGGGACCCCTTTCCCAACAGATAGTCTATCCCTCTTTTTTTCTCGAAGAAAAGTTTTGCACATAGAGCTTCAATTCCCACAAATTCACTCCTAGAATGCCTACTGAAGAACTAGAAAGCCCTTGGCCTTGTCAGCCTTTCGAAATGTATACTCCTTTCCATCACAGCCTGGCCGCCATATGAATGATAGGTAAAGAATCATGGCCCATGAATGGGAGTCTTAACTACAACAAAATTTTACAGTTAGAACTCTTTTGTAGAGAGGAGAGAAAGTGGTCAGAGGTTCCCTACAATCAGGCTTTTATTTATCTGAGGTATAAGATTAACTTGGAAACAGATTTGCAAGAGATGTCTGACAGAGTGAGAGTTAATACTGTTAACATTTAAAAGAATCTTATACATGAGGAATCTGAAAGAGGAAAACCTTAAGGTGGCAAGTACATTTTCTGGTTTTCGGGGGATATATTATGGAGGAACACACAGTCATAGAAAGATGTTCTTACATAAGATTGCTTTAATCTTTCTTTAAACATTCAACAAAACTATGTAACATCAGAAATAGTGAAATAATGAAGTGCTAAGTAGCAGATACTTACTGTAAGTGTGGCATCTTCCTGTGAAGACTGAAAAAGCAAGAGAAGAACTATGTGTATCCATATGAGGAACCCCCTGCAGGTCATTTGGAGAGTGTTTCTATTACTCGCCAACTAAAATAATAAGTGCTGGACAGTGATTAAATTGTCCTTACAATTTTTTTTGTACTTTGCTGCAATGAAAGGATAAATATCTGTTTCAATTAGGATATTTATGTACAAATGAGATGTGATTTCAGCAATGGTACAAGGAGAAGAGATTCCTTACTGCCTTCCACACTGGCTTTACTTTTACTATTTCTTTTCCACTTTCTTACAAGGTCACCTCTAGCACAGCAGAGGAACATCTGGAAACAGTCAGTAATCTGTACAGATCTGCAAACCAATTCAAGATTTTTTCTCACTTGTCCTAGGCAAGTGAGCCAGTCTTGTCTCAGAGTTACCCCATCGTCCATGACACAGTGGGAGTATGATAAGATTATTCTTTCACAATTCTGATGGTTGGAAGTACAAAATAACTATCACTAGACTGAAATGAAGGTGTTGTAATGGCCACACTCCTTTCAGAAGGTCTAGGGGAGAATCCTCTCTGTTTCCTCCAATGCCCGGTGGCTGTAGCATTCCTTGACTTGCGGGTGAGTCACTTAAACTTTCAAGTCCAATATCTTTGAATCTCTCTCTTCTTCGTCTTCACATTCTTTACTCTGTATATCATAAAAGAGTTTTGATTATTTTTTCAATTTTTTCTACATCACTTGAGATAATCATATAGTTTTTATCTTTTACTTTATTAAGGGTGCATTGCGTTAACTGAGTTTCATATATCCTAATGTCCTGGTATTTCAGAAATAAATCCCACTAGGTCATGGTGTATTACTCTTTAAATATGCTATTGAATTCTATTTTCTAGTATTTTGGGGGAATGCTTGCACCAATATTCTTTATAGATATTGGTCCATAGTTTCCTTGCATGTAGTAACCTTCTCTTGTTTTTTGAGATCAGGGTAAAGCTATTCTATGTATGTTCAATGTCCTATTTTTTAAGTAGAGGAAATAAAAGGCAAACCTGAGAAGTATCCAGCCATCATTAACACTATGTTTCAAAGTATGTGGCTAGATACTTTTCAAACAGCCCTCATAACTTGAAATTACTTCCCTCCTCCACTCAGTTTGACTTAGGCTTTAATCACTTACAACAAATAGTCCTATTAAAATACAGATAATTAGTCATGCTAGAGAATGAATTCAATGAACACTATAATGAATAATTATTAATAATTTTATACTCTAGCCTGCTGATGTATTTAAAAACTAAGTAATATTTTATTCTTCTCAGAAACATTTTTGTCATATTTTAAAAATAAAATTAAATGAAAAATGGAGGAACTAAGGCAGAGAAGTGACAATGATAAGATTGGCAATGATAGATTTTGTGTCATCTACAATAAATCAAGTAATTTCACAGAATAATTAATGAAAAATATCACTAATTATCTGTTGATAATGTTACTATGAGTTTTAGAATTTTTTCCATCTTAATAGAAGTGACATGACATGAACATGAAAAAAGATACAATGGTAAGATTTAGCGAACTAGTTCAAAAGGGAGTCTTAGCTATCTAAGCACACTTAAAGCTTAAGTTGGCATATTTGTGATTGAGATGAAAAAGTGACCCAGATGGGTGATGAAGTCGTTTCCCCCATATCCTGTAGAATACGAACACAGCTTCTCAGAGTCACTTACAATGGACAAACTAAAGGACACACTTTAGAATTCTACTTTCTCCTCGCAGTAAGAGCCCAGTGTCTCCTGTTTTGGGAGATGTCTGATGAGATAAACTGATTTGAAATTAGCCCGTATGTGAGAATTTCCTGTGCAGACCTTAAGTGACGCAATGATGAGAAATCTATTTTTTCTACTCTTGCCACACTCTGAGCCTTTGCAGGGCACTCTGTAACGATCACAGACATTGTTTGTTCTTGTCCAGAACTGATGTCTTTACATTTCACCTTTTATTTTTCAGCGGCCTCGGACCTTTTCTGAGAGCAACCTGGGCTCTGCACTAATGGATGCATGACCTTATGGACGCAGAAGGTAAGTGTTGTACCTTCTCTCTCTCAACTAGCCTTCCTCATTTAGTGGAAGATTCCAAGTACCAGGTGTGATGCAACTGGGGTAATTTAATATGCAATAAAATCAGAGTAGAAACCGATTTTCTTATTTGAATAATTCAGGTTAAAAATCTATAATATGAGACATGTTGGAGGATTTCCCAAGTTTGCAGATAGCTGCCTCTGGAGGGAACATCAAAACATACATGTGGCTTGGTTAGCAAACATAATTTAAGGGAAACCCCTAAACATCATCACAGTGAACAGTTAACTGTGGATTAGCCATCATTACATTGTTTGACACTGAATGAGAACATAATTTATACTTAGCTTGCCCACCATAAAAGATTATTAAAAGGAAATACTTTAATGATGAAAAATGAACATAAGTCCTCAAACACTTATATTACAAGAAAGAATTTTTTATTTTTAATTAAAATAGGGATAAGGTAAAGTACGTAAAATGCCGAACTTAGTTAATATACAATCTAAAGACATTAAAAACATTAATCAAATATTGCAGAAAAATGCACCACACTGATATAAGCAATTTGTGTAATGATTTATTTTCCATGGTTTTACTGCCATGAATCAGAAACAATAAAATAGCAATTGTGAATGAAATAACTAATTTTATAGAGAACTCTAGGTACCAGCTTGAGTGGTAGATATTTTCATACATTACATTTTGTCTGATCTTATTTGCAGTTTAGATTAAGAGGCCGGGTTTTTGGATGATAAGTAACTTCTTAAAGGTCACTTGTGTGAATTGCAAAGCCAAAATTAATTCTAGATCTCATGTACCCTAAAGCCTAGTGACTAAAGTATTACATTACATTATATGAATTAAAGAAAATACTCAAACCACTAATGTGGGCTTTATTGACACCGACTAACATAATAACTTTCTGAAAATTTGAAATAAAAGTGTTCTTCCATACACGGCATACATTTTTTATTTATATTTTTATATTTTAACAATAAAATTCATTGTCAAATCTTCTGTAAATGAGAATTAATGATTTTTGTAGCATTTCTAATACTATGTAAGTTAATGATTTCTCAAAAGTCTTCTGTTATTCAAAAAAGACAATAACACTGAGTCCATTTTAATAAACAAGTGTAAAGTACAAAACAAAAGGGATTTAGTGCACGGGCTAAAAGACATGTCAAGTTTCCTATTTCACATTTTCAGATCACTCAGTCTTTAACCATTATAGCCTTTCAAAATTTGATTTTCAGTCAGTACATATATTTTTTAAGGCAACATTTTAATTTTTGATACAGGTATTATTTTAATGTAAAAATGTATCTTTCAACCAGACTTTTAAAAACACATGTACATTTATGGAGTTCTGTATTACTTGCTACTTTTTCTTTTCATTTTTCCAACAGCAATGTTTTGAACAATGTAGAAAATCTTATTAAAAAATTTATTTTAAGACAATTGGGCAAGCTTTAAGGAAGTTAGAGTGAGAACTTTAGAATGTTCAATGCAACGTGAGACCCAACACCCACTCTCCACTTCTTCCTTTCGTAGTGTACTTGGGTTCTCGTCATTATATAAACCATTTATTATTTTCCTAAGACCAGGTATCATAGAGCACAGTCCCTGACATCCCACAGCTGCAGAGATGGAAAACCAAAGAGTGATCTACTCTGATGTAAATCATGCTAAAACCCCAAAGAAGCAACAAAGGAAACCTAAGGGCACTAGAAGCTCCATTTCAGAATATGAACAAGAAATAACCTATGCGGAATTAAACCTTCAAAGAGCAGCCCAGGATTTTCAAGCGGATGACAAAGCTTACCACTGCAAAGGTAAAGCTCTTTTCTTGAGACAGTCTCATCATGTCACCCTCAGTAGAGTGCTGTAGCATCACGGTTCACAGCAACTGCAAACTCTTGGGCTTAAGCAATTCTCTTGCCTCAGCCTCCCGAGTAGTTGGGGCTACAGGCAGCCACCACAACCCTCGGCTGTTTTTTGGTGGCAGTTGTCGTTGTTTAGGAGGTCTGGGCTGGGCTCGAACCCACCACCTTCAGTACATGTGGCTGGCCCCCTAAGTTCTTAATAGCTTCTCAATACAACCGTTCTAGGATGGGCAGTTGTAGTGCAGGGATGTAGGGGAAAGAACAGGGTGTGCTCACGTGATTTTATTCTTGAAGATCAGAGTTGCTCTAAGTTGACATATATATTTTAGTATGAAATAGGCAGACAAATTTTACTCACATGTTGTTGAAATCTGTAGTCTTTGTCCAACAATTCATGGGGCACGACATTTACTGAGGATGCAGTGGTATATTCTGAGATAAAGATTCCTGTGGTAGATGTGAGTTTGGTGATTCTCTGTGTATGTGGTGTCTCTTGGGTCTCTTACATATATTCTGTCTCCATCTTTCCTTTTTCAGTGTTTCCGTTTCTCTCCCTGCAGGTTTACCATTCCCTCCTGAAAAGCTCATTGCTGGGATCCTGGGAATCATTTCCCTTGTCTTACTGTTCACCAGTCTTGTCCTTGCCTGTAAGTATGTTTTTGTTTTGGAGGAATTTTGAAAGTACCTCTACACACTTCATAAGATCAAGCCATAGAATTCTAATTTTAAAGTATGTTTTAGACTAAATGAGAAATGATTATTCAAAATTTTTCAAAAGTTTAAATAAAAGAACAATTGTAAAAAGGCCATGCTTTTAATTATATGTATATATTAAAATTTCATGGGGGTGCCTGGGCCTGAGTGGTTAGGGCGCCAGCCATGTGCTCTGTGGCTGGTGGGTTTGAACCCACCGGGGCCTGCTAACCAACCAACCAACCAACCAACAAGCAAAAATATCCAGGTGTTTTGGCCTAGTGTCCTAACTACAAGGGTGGCTGAGGCAAGAGGATCGCTTAGCCCAAGTCTTAGAGGTTGCTATAAGCTATGACACCACGGCACTCTACTGAGGGTGACAGGGGGAGACTTTGTCTCAAAAAAAAAAAAATCATAGCACAGACATATTTTAGGAGTCTGAAAAGCTCAGGGAGAAATAGAAATTGACTTTGAAAAGTAGTTAAATCAAATAGTTCCAGCATTACAATATATATATGTGAAGTACACAGATGTGGTAATTTGGTTCTGTAGGCTCTGAAAAGATTTTTCCCTCAAACCTTCTTTTTATTTTTTCTGGCTAAATCAGTTTTATCACAGATACGACTAAGTGATAAACCATATTTCAAAGAGTAAAATTATTGTGACTTACTTAGATACTAATTTTTAATAAGGATTACTTAAATTTTTCTAGCTATAATTGCACAGAAGCAGAGCAATTCTTCACAGAACATAGGAACTCAGAAAGGTACTGATAATAGTCATTTTATATTTTGCTTTGATCTTTAGCTGTGCAAAAATGGTAATAGATTTTTTTAAGGGTAATAAAATACTGAACAATAAATATCTAGAGATAAAGGTAATGGGGGGCATTCTCTATGGTCAATAATTAGTATAAATACTAATTTGAAATCACTACACCCTCTTTTCGCTATTTGACTCAAATTGCTACTGCTGCCATTTGGAAACAGTTAAATCTTTTTGATTTTCCAAGAAAAGTAGTTTCATCAGTGATTTTTCTTAACATTTGAAGGGTGGAGTTTTGTTTAATGTGTTGGTTTTATGACAATGTGATTAAAGGATGAGAGGCTGATGCTTTTCTGTGCATATGTATGATTACTTTTCTTTAAAATATTTATGACTGTGAGGATGCAAAGACATGTGCGCACATTTTTATACCTTTGAAAATGTGTAAACTAATAATCATTTTAAAAATTCATAATATGGAGACAGTAATTTATAACTTTTCCTCAGCATATCAGTGTAGTCGTTGTCCAGAGGAGTGGTTCACATATTCCAGCAATTGTTATTACATTGGTAAGGAATTAAAAACTTGGAATGAGAGTTTGATGGCCTGTGCTTCTAGGAACTCCACTCTGCTTTATGTAGATGATGAAGAAGAAATGGTAAGATGTTAAATGTTTCAAAAATTTTACTAGAAGCTTATTTCAGTCAATATTGTATTTGTAGAATCCATCATATTCTTATACAAATTTTAGATTAATTATTTACAAGTCTGAACATTATTCTGTTGTGTGACTTCACCAGGAACTGCTTATTTGTATTCATAAGGTAACATATATTTAAGTATTATCAATTCTTGTTGCTCATGGGATGCTTCTATAAATGCTTTTATTCTAAATTAAATTTTATAATTTAATTGTACAATGTATAAACACAGCGTGAATGTGCAAATTTATCACAGAGTGAAAGTGAGTGTGCCTATAATACACATCAGATAACAAAATAGGGGTTTCTAACCCCAGTAGCCCTGCTCACATGAATGATCTCATCACTTCTCCTCCCTCCTCAAACCACTGTCCTGAATGTAAATATTACAAACTTTACCTGTTTTTTAATTTTCCTAAGTGACCATACGCACCTTCATTTCTGTCTCCTTTTATCCTTTGTGATATTCGTGTACTTCACCCATAGTAATGCAGTGAGCTTAGTTCATTAGCTTTCACTACAGTATTATGCACATGCACTCAGGGACACAACGGCTTCCCAGAAGGAGCACAAATCAGTATTTTTGGCTTCTATGTCTCTTATTCCCTTAATGGCAACCCTTTCAATTCCTTTCAAAATGCCAGCTCTGAGAAATATACCAGAAATATACTTTGAGTTTCTATTAGCATCAGGAGAAATGTATGTAGTGTCTGGAAATTTATTTAAATTCCTGCTATATTTGTTTTGCCAGCATGAGTTCCTATTAAATTATATGGATCATAATTTTCAATACTAAAGGAAGAAGAAGAATGAAATTACTTAAGTGTTTAAGGGTTCATGTTAAACCAAAATTACACATGCTTGTGAAAGTTTTTACTAATATATGAAGTGGTTTTCAACTTTAATATTGCTTAAAATATTTATTTTGCTTTGACAATTACAGATCTAATGAAAGAACACGGTACTTGCACTTTTAAACCTTTGGAAAATCTTCATAATTATTTAAATATAGAATATTTGTTTTCCTATAGACATTTCTGGACTCCCTGTCATTTTGGTCATGGGTTGGAGTCTTTCGTAAGAGCAGTGGTCATCCGTGGGTGTCAATACATGGCTCAACTTTCAAACTGAAGTAAGTATCTTTAAATGGTGCTAAATACTAGAAAAACTATAAAATGGCGATAAACAGAAGACTAATATAAGTAAGTTTAAGTTGAATTACAGGCATTAAGAAGATGTTGAAATTTAGTGAAAAGTTGACGTAAGTATTAAAGAATGGACCACAGTAGTCTCCCTTTATCAATGGTTTCACTTTCTGTAGTTTGAGATAAATGTAGTCAACCATGGTCAGAATATTTTGAAATGAAAATTTGAGGAAAAAACATTTTATGAGCTCACTGTTCTGAGTGAGTAGGAGGATGAAATTTCACATCATTCCACTCTGTCTTGCCTGGGACCTGAACCACCTGTTTGACCAGCAAATCTACACTCTAAAGGTGACTCACCTGTCAATCATATAGAAGCCCTCTGGGGAGCAGACCAGTTGTAATAGTATTGCAGTGCTTGCACTCAAGCACCTCCTAGATAAAGAGTAGTGATGCTGGCGTGTTGGCATACTTACTGTTTTGTTCTGTTAGTTATCGTTTTTAATCGCTTTTGTACCTAATTTCTAATAAAACATCATCACAGGTGTGTTTATGTATAGAATAAGCACAGTTTATAGCAGAGTTCAGTAAAATAGGTGGTTTTGGGTATCTACTGGTGGTCTTGAAGCACATCCTCTATAGATTATAGATATGGGGGATTACTGTGTTGTCTTCATAATTGCCAACTCTTACTAACATTGCATTGAAAACTCATAATTGTATTCATAAAATGTTTTTCTTAAATTACATGGAAAATGCTCTTGTTTCATGGGTTGTTCCCATAAAATATGACAGAAATATGTATTTTTCTTCATTACAGCATAGAAGAAACAGAACTTGGTGAACGTAATTGTGCTTTCCTACTCAATAGTCTTCAATCAGATGTATGTGAAGCTTCGAAAATTTTTATCTGTAAGCACAAGCTTTAGAAGTAAAACACCTGAGTTTGGATTAGGCTATGCAGTTTTATATTATGTGATATGGAAATAATATTTTTATTGAATAAGTGAAAATAAATTGTTATTTGTTTATAAATAAAAGTATTAAAAAATTTGTAATAGAGTATTAATTTCTTAACACAATAACTAAGTAAACGAATGAGGTATATATTAACCAGTGTGATGTAAGCATTCCTAATTCTATGTGAAATCAGACAATGTACCCCCATAAATGAATGAGTGTATACATGATCTATGTGTTTATGATTTAATAAAAAAATAAAAAATATTAAAAAAATATTTGTAGTATTATACACACACCACAAAGAACAGGGTATCATTTCTTTTGTGTCTGACTTTTTTGGCTGAGCCTTGTGTTTGTGGCATGTCACCTTTTTCAAGTTGCATGTTCTGGCATCTGTTTATATGAAATATCAGGAATAGGCAAACCCATAGAGAAAGTGGAATAGTGGTTGCCAAAAGCTAAGGGGAAATTGGAATAAGGTGTGACCACAAATGACTACATTTTTTTCATTTTGGGGTGACAAAAGTTTTGTAAACCTTTGGAGGTGATTATTTTGTAAATCTGCAAATATATTAAAAGTTTACGTACTTGTATATTAAATGGATGAAATGTATACAATCTACATGATATCTCTATAAAAAATATTTGAAAATAACTCTCCTGGGATTATGTTTGAGACTGTCATATTTACATATTCTGCCTCTTTATAAAGTTGACTTTTCCATGCAGTATCATGCTATGTCTGGCAATCTATTAGGGTTTCTTTAATTTCTCTCTGTTGTATTTTGTATTAGGGTTTAATCTAATCTAATTTCTCTGTGTTGTATTTTGTATTAGGGTTTCTTTAATTTCTCTCTGTTGTATTTTGTATTTTGGGTATTGAAGTCATGTAGAAATGCAGCTATTTCACATTTATGTTTTTGTATAACATCCTTATTTTAAAATTTTATTTAATTATTTTGTTGCCGTAAATAGAAATATAATTGAAGTTTGCATGTTAATCTTATATGCAGTTACTTCAGGGATTTTGTTTATTAAATCCCACAATTCAAGTATAGAGTTTTCTGGATTTTTGATGTAAACTACTATTTTATCTGTAATAGTCACACTTTTTACCCCCAGATGCCAGCCATGAATTTTTTTAAAGCCACAGCACTCTGCCCAGGGTGACAAAGTGAGACTCTGTCTCACAAGATAAATAAATAAATAAATAAATAAATAATATTTTTAATGATGAAGAAAAAGTTCAATAATGGTTCTATGTATATTATACATATATTATTTCCTGTTTTTGATGAGAAGATTTCAACATTTTAATCATATTTAAAATTTTTTTATCATAATTTTCTCATATTTCAGTAATTTTATAATATTCCTATTTTATAATATATTTTACATTGAATCAATGTTGTATTTTTACTATTTTTGCAGCATTTGAAATTAAATTTGTTTCCTCTGTATAATGCATATAAGGTATATTACTTTCATTTCTTTTAAATATTAAACCTATGATGTGTTTCTGAGATAAACTCATCCTGGTTATTCTGTATGATCCCTTTAAAAAGATCAGTGCATATATTATATTAGAAGTGAGATTTATTTCTTCATCCGTGGTCACCGGGAGATTGTATTATGCTTTTATTCATTGCTATGCAATTGAAAGTTCTTGCTATTAAGACTATGCTGGGAAGCATTTCTTTTTTGATACCCTAGAAGCCTTTGTGTAAGAGTATTATTTTATTTTGAAATGTTATTATTCATTAGTGATGTGATCTGAGTCTGTAGAATGTATTTATGGGAATGTTTATATAACAAACTCAATTTGTTTACTGCATGTAGTGCTTATTCAGGTATCTTTTCTTACTATATTTTGGTCATTTGTGTATTTTAGGATTTTTTATTTCAAATGGATATTAAATTATATTTATAAGATGGATCATGCCTTGTTTTTCGTCTGTAATATCCAAAAGATATACCCACAATTAATCTAGAAATAAAATATTTGTGCCTCATCAGGCACTTTCTTAAACAATTAATCTTTTATCAATTTTGTTAAGTATTTTCAATGAAAATATCTCTGGCTTTGTTGACCCTCTCTATTAATTGTGTCTTATAATTTTATACTATGTGTTATTTTCTTTCCTCTTTTTCATTTCTACTTAATTTAATTTCAACTTTAAAAAATTTTCTTGATGCATGTTCAGATAATTCCATTTCTGAACTTAGTTTTTTTTTTTTTTATTAAATCACAGCTGTGTACATTAGTGCAATCAAGGGGTACAATGTGCTGGTTTCATATACGATCTGAAATGTTTTCATCAAACTGTTTAACATAGCCTTCATGGCATTTTCTTTTTTTCTTTTTTTTCTTTTTTTCCAGTGGTAAGACAGAATTTATTTACAGAAAAGAATGCAGAAAAAACTAAAGCTCCTGGTAGAGAGAGAGAACTCAAGTGGGGAGAGAAAAGCTCTCTCCGTTTCTCTCCCGGTCTTTCCCCGTTTCCCCCTTCAGGCTTTTAGTCTTGGGGTATATATAGGTGTATGGGTTCCTTGGCCAGGAAACGAATGAACACAGTCCCTTCCACCAGCGGCAAAATGAATGAATGTATCAATGAATGGACACAGTCCATTCATGGAATTGAGGCCTAGGAAATTCACAAGAAATTGACCTAGGCATAGGAAATGGGGGTTCCACGTTTAGTCCTAAGTGTAAAGTGAAGGAGACACCAAAGCACAGATGTCTCCTCGGCAGTTGCCCGGCCTTTTTGGCTATTGGAGCCTCCGGTGGGGGTTGGAGGTCCCCCTCCTTGCCTGTCGTCCAGCCCGCTGGCTCTTCAGCAGGCTGCTGCAGCACCGACACTGCCAAGGAGGAGGCGGCAGGTCCGCCAGCTCTGCTGAGCTGGGTAGGGTGCCAAATGTCCTGCACCAATTCTACCTCTCCAAGTAGAAACTCTAACTGCTGTTAGGGAAAAAGGGCCAAGACTACATCTAACTGCTTCCTGCTGAATCGGG
>CAUYRH010087902.1:0-13462 GCA_963574655.1 Perodicticus potto
TTTTTGAGACAGAGCCTCAAGCTGTCACCCTGGATAGAGTGCCGTGGCATCACAGCTCACAGCAACCTCCAATTCCTGGGCTCAAGCGAGTCTCCTGCCTCCGCCTCCCAAGTGGCTGGGACTACAGGCGCCCGCCACAACGCCCGGCCATTTTTTGGTTGCAGCCGTCATTGTTGTTCGGCAGGCCCGGGCTGGATTCGAACTCGCCAGCTCAGGTGTACACGGCTGGTTGCCTTAGCCCGTTGAGCCACAGGCGCCGAGCCAACCACCACGTGTCTTATTGAGGAAGTACTCAATAGAAAAGCTAGAGGAAGTACTCTAAGCAAATAAACCCAAACTTTAATTTTGGGCTGGATGCGGTGGCTCATGCCTGTAATCCTACCATTCTGGGAGGCCAAGGAGAAAAGACTGCTTGAGGTGAGGAGTTTGAGACTAGTCTGAGCAAAATGAGACCACATGAAAAAATCAGCCAGGTGTGGTGGCAGGTGCTTGTAGTCCCAAGCCACTTGGTAGGCTGAGGCAGGAGGACTGCTTGAGTCCAGGAGTTTGAGGTTGCTGTGAGATATAGGCTGAGGCCATGGCACTCTAGCCTAGGGCAACGGAGTGACTTAAAAAACAAAATACAAAAAACACACAAAAAATACAAAAAGTTTTAATTTCCAGGTTTGAGAAGTCTAAAAAGAAACAAAGTATGTAAGGAGATATATACAAATATTGAGTATCTCTAATTTAAAAATTGGAAATTCAAAACACTTCTGGTCTCAAGCATTTCAGATAAGGGATAATTAATCTGTAATAGGACATACTATTTATTGAAGCATTTTTTTGAAACAGTAAAAAACGAAAATCCGCCCCCCCAACCCCCAGAAACAGTATCTGAATGGTATAATCATATTATGAAATAGTATTTGGTTATTTTAAAAAATGAATTAGTATTATTTCTATTATCCTGAAGGGATATTTATGATATATTAAGTGATAAGAGCAAGTTGTGGAATGCGTAGAACATGAGTCCTCTTATTTTTCAGAAATGAACATCTTTGTGTATGTTTGTGTGACAGTGAGAAAGGTATTGGAAAGATACACAACTGTCAGTCAGTTAACATAAGTTACTTTATTTATTTATTATCATTATTATTTTTTGAGATAGAGTTTCTCTTTGTCACCCTCGGTAGAGTGCCGTGCATCACAGCTCACAGCAATCTCCAACTCTTGGGGTTAAACCATTCTCTGCCTCAGCCTCACGAGTAGCTGGGACTACAGGCACCCGCCATAACGCCTGGCTATTTTTTATAGCAATTCTCATTGCTGTTTTTTTTTTAGCTGGCCAGGGCTGGGTTCGAACTTGCCACCCTCGGTATATGGAGCTGGCGCCCTACGTACTGAGCCACAGGTGCTGCCAATTTATTTATTTTTTGAGATGGAGTCTCACTATGTTGTCTTTGGTAGAGTGCTGTGGCGTCACAGCTCACAGCAACCTCAAACTCTTAGGCTTAAGCGATTCTCTCGCCTCCGCCTCCCAAGTAGCTGGGACTCCAGGGAGGGTGCATGTGGTCAGTGCCCTAACCACAGAGCCAACATAAGTTACTTTAGGAGAAAAAGAATGAAAGGCACCTACCAGGAGATTAATTTTTTTCTTTATATATTTTAGTATTATTTAAGTTGTTGTAAAGAGAAGATTGTACTTTTATAACATATCAATGCCTAATAAATTGAAAAAAATTAGAAAAATTCTACTTTAGTGATAAGAAATGTTAACAACACTTGCTACCACACACACACACACAAATGATAATATGGACATGCTAAGGTCTGGATCACTTTTGAGTGAAGTTACAGGAAATTATCTATGCAAATTTAGAAAATGATTAAGTCCTAGTCTTCTTGGGGTCCTGATATTCTCATGTGTTCCAATGCTAACAACTCAGTCTTCCTAATACTTTTGAACTATTCTAGAAAATTATCTGTTCTTGAAGAAATTGTAAGGTCTGCCATTTTTAATGCCCATTCCAATCCCACCTTTTAGTTAAGTTGGCATAAAATTTTGGTAAAATCTGAAAATGACATTTCAGAATAAAGAAATTTAATTAGGCAAAACCAAAAAGCAACCAAACCAACTAAGAACAACAAAAATTTAGTCCATCCAAATCTACTACTGTTATTCACCTCAATACCACTATGACAAGTAATGACTTCTACAAGCTTTCCCCAGATCTTAGAAAAGCTTAAGAGTTGAAGGCATCAGGTATCCTTGCAAGCAGAATTGGGGAGTAGGGCTAAAAATCAAGAGATTTGTGTAAATTTATATAAGGAGTTGTCAGACCTCTAAACTGCCTTCCTTATCCCATGCAGCCAAGTAACTGTCCCCAATCCAGCAGAAGAACCTAGCCCAGAAGAAGAGACTTAGAGATACTGACAATTTGAAGTTCCCAATGAAAGAGCCAGGTCTCTACCTGATCAGAATTTTGAGGACTACCACTCAAGTCTCACCGCCCATGACACACACAATGAGCTTCTACTCACTAGTGTTTGGAGCCACACCCTTAAACATGAACAAATAGCTAATGATCATCAGCAGACATTTGAGAAGCGCCTCTAACACATAAGGCAGAGAGACAAACCAACCAACCAATAAACAGAAAATCAAGTCTGAGGAAACAGACACAATAGAAGACCAAGAAACTCTAAAATAAAATTGTATTTAATGTCTTCAGAGAGATAAAAGAAGAGGATCAGATTCAAGAAATCTACACATATAAACACGTATGCATATGTGCATACGTCCCAGGAAAGAGCTCAAGTAAATTTAAAAAAGAAAAGCAGAAAGAAAAGTGTAATGGAAGAGTTTGAAGGAGAAATTAAGTAAATCTCCCAGAGAACTGAACAAAAAGATAAATAGAAACAGAGAAAAGGTAAGAAAGGATCAATTTAGAAGGCCTAACATATAACCTTTCAAAATTTTTAAAAAGAAACAACAGAAGACAAGGAGGGAAGAAAATCATAAATAACTTTAGAAACTTTTCCAGACCTGAATATGAGTTTCCATATCATTTGAACTTACTCGATGCCTAATGCATTGGATTGAAGAAGATGCATGCCAATGTAACCTAAATATTGTACCCTCATATTAATTAAAGTTTTTTTAAAAAAGGAAAAGATGCATGCCGAGCTCATCACGGTGTAAATAAAATTGAAAAATAATAGGGAAAAAGAGATGATCCTAAAAACTTCTAGAGAAAAAAAGCACATCCTATACAAAGGATCAGACATTTAAACTGACATTGGACTTTAACAGCAATACTGAAAACAATGCCTTCATATATTTCAAAATTATTTCCAACCTAGAATTCTATATCATACATAAACAATGAATCAAGAATATGGGTAAAAGAAAGACTTTTCAGATGTGAAAAGTCCAAAAATTTATCTCCTATCCATTCTCAAGAAGCTACTAAAGGACATAGGTCAGCATAATGAGGGAATAAACTAAGAAAGTGGAAGACGCGAAACTCAAGAAATAGGTGATCTGATAAAGAAGATTATTTTAGGCTAATGGAGAAAAGACATTCCAGGACAAGAACAATGTAGCAGGCTGAGAGAACCACCAGACAAGATTAGAGCAGAAGGAAATGGGCAGGGGGCGGGCAATGTCAACTCTATAATATATTGAATTTTAGATCCCCCAAATCAAAAAGAGCACAAGAGTCAAACTTAACTTCCTTTGCATCATTTACTTCTAATTTTTCAGCTTAAGTGACCATCTATGACAGAATATGATACATTTAAAATGGGATTTTTTTTTATGTTCCAAGGTATTTAAAAGTAGGTATTATGGTCTTGTATAAAGTAAAAACAAACTTCAAACCTAGACTGAGCAAGCTGAGGTCAATCTTTGAATCATATACACCTTCTACTAAACTGGGACTATCACTATCTCCTATACACTTTGACTCAAAAGTGGATAGAGATTAAAAAGTAATTTCTGCAAAGCACTTTGTATTCCTTGGAGAATGGACATTATCATCATACATTATGTTATTATCTTGTTGAATATGCATGATTTCCAGTACGACCTCAGATATATCTAGACATACTTTCCAATCTCATTCCATCATTTAGAGTCAAGCTGAGTGAAATCTAGGCTGTTGTTATTTTCAAAGGTCAAATACTCAGAGACAAAACATAAGCTCCAAATTATATGTAATGCTTTTAAAATGATAAATCATTGATGTACTTACTGGAACTTCAACGTTCTTAAACTCAGGCACATTTTTTTCAGCAACAGATAATATTAGTTATACATTTAAAGCTTAGGAATAAATGTATAATTATTAAAAATATTAGTTCTTCAATAAATTGATGTCTAAGTCTATATTCAATTGTTCACATTTTTTGTTCACAAATTTTTAAAATGTATCTTTAAAAGGAAAAGGTAATTTTTTATTTATCTTTGAAATATGTAAAAATAATATTTATACTTAAATTTTACATTATCCATAAGAGACCATGATTAGTTCTATAGTCAGTGAAATTTCACTTGGATTACCTATTACATTCTGAAACAAAGAATAATATTGAAATAAAAGACCTCGAAATAACTTCTTTTTTTTTTTTTTTGCAGTTTTTGTCCAGGGCTGGGTTTGAACTCGCCATGTCTGGTATATGGGGCTGGCACCCTACTCCTTTGAGCCACGAGTGCCGCCCTGTTTTTTTTTCTGAGACAGAGCCTCAAGCTGTTGCCCTGGGTAGAGTGCCGTGTCATCATAGCTCACAGCAACCTCAAACTCCTGGGTTTAAGCGATTCTCTTACCTCAGCCTCCCAAGTAGCTGGGACTACAGGTGCCTGCCACAACGCCCAGCTATTTTTTGGTTGTAGTTGTCATTGTTGTTTGGCAGGCTTGGGCTGGATTCGAACCTGCCAGCTTTGGTATATGTAGCTGGCGCCTTAGCCGGTTGAGCTACAGGCGCCAAGCCGTAATAACATGTTTTTTTTTTTTTTTTTTTCTTTTGAGACAGAGCCTCAAGCTATCGCCCTGGATAGAGTGCCATGGCATCACAGCTCACAGCAACCTCCAATTCCTAGGCTCAAGCGAGTCTCCTGCCTCTGCCTCCCAAGTAGCTGGGACTACAGGTGCCCACCACAATGCCCGGCCATTTTTTGGTTGCAGCTGTCACTGTGGTTTGGCGGGCCCAGGCTGGATTCGAACCCGCCAGCTCAGGTGTATGTGGCTGGCACCTTAGCCGCCTGAGCCACAGGCACCAAGCCCGTAATAACATGTTTTTAATTAGCAAAAGAATAGTAGAAGTGATTTAATGGTTCAGAAATGTTCCTATTCTATTAGGCACCCCAAATTTTTATACTTATGTTACCAGCCTTTAAGTAGGCCAGCTCTGAGTAGAAAAGCCTAATTAAGGCAGCCTGGCCCTAAAAGACCAGGCAGAAAGAGGGGGAAATAAAAGGAAGAAAAAAAGAAAAAGGATTATAGAGAAACTTCAAGAATTCCTGGTGATCAGACCTCATGCACTAATGAAAGAGAATAATTTATAAGGGAGATATTTCCATAGACAAGTAGGCAATTCTGTGAAAATTCTGCTCAGAGGCATGATGTAGTACACGTAATTTAAGTAAAAATTCAAGACATGATAACAGCAAATTATTATAAAAGATTATAAAGTATTAAGATTATTATTAAATGATGGGACTATATTATAATCACTTGAATAAAGTAAGAATCCATGAATCCATATTGATATGGTTTCAAATATTGAGGAAATGAACACTGAAATATTTAGAAGTAAAGGGCATCACATCTGCAACTTATTTTCAAGTAGTTCAGAAAATAAACTGTGAAAAAGCAAATGTGGCCAAATGTTAACATTTGAGGAAGCTAGGTAAAAGGCATATGGGATTTTTTTTGAAAATCTGAAATCATATTGAAATAAGTTTTCTAGAAAAAGGATTGGTATTAATAACGTAGCTACTATGTACAGATTACCTAGTATCAGGCAGGTATTATAGTAGGTATTTTTCTCATATTATCTTTAATCTTCACAACAATCTTGCAGGGTGGGTATTATCACCTCTCCCATGTTTTTAAGTAGATAAGAAAATGAAGGCACTGGTGAATTAAAGCAACTTTGAACAAAGATCTAATTAGTAGCACAGCCAGGTTTTAAACGAAATCCCACTCTAAGGCTTGTGTTCTTTTTTATAAAGTATTAATAGTAAACATGGTACTAGTTTAGATGGAGCTTTGTTTCTACAGTTGAACTCAGATTGAAGGACTGAATCCTCGGTGCTTTATTCCTGTGATGACAGGCAAATTACTCATCTTAATCTCATTTTTGTTTTGCAATTAGGACCTAATGGTTAGTGTCTATCTCATGAGTTATTGAGAAGATTAAATAAAATCATGCATGCAAAGGACTTTAGCATAGGACCAGGGAACACAGTAAGAATACAAATGTTTGTTATTTCCATGTGCTTCATTCTACTTTTCCTAAAAAACAATGTTTTATGCATTGCTAAATTCTCAAGTAGAAACACTTACTTAATTTACCTTTTTATTGTCATAAATATTTAATAATTCACCAAATCTAGAAAATGAAGCAGTTTAAAACAACCAATAAGTGTCGCTTACGTTAAGCAAGAAACTAGCTCAATGTTATTACAGATAATATCAAATATTACTGTAGTAGATTTCTACAGCTCCTATAACAAAAACCAAGTCTACGTAAATGTAGAATAAAAATGACATTTATCAAATCATGCTTAAGATTGCTTTCCATTCAAAAGTGAGGATAAAAAGATTGAGGCTGGACTCAGTGCCCGTATTATAGTGGTTATGGTGCCAGCCACGTACACTGAGGCTGGCCGGTTCAAACCCAGCCTGGGCCAGCTAAACAACAATGACAACTGCAACAAAAAATAGCTGGGCGTTGTGGCGGGCACCTATAGTCCCGGCTACTTGGGAGGCTGAGACAAGAGAATTGCTTAAGACCAAGAGTTTGAGGTTGCTCTGAGCTGTGATGCCACAGCACTTTACCTAGGGGCGACAGAGTGAGACTCTGTCTCCAAAAAAAAAAAAAAAAAAAGATTGAGGCTGAAAATACTAAATATAGATTAAATGAAAAAATTCACGTAAGAGTCCAGTGACTCTGAAATGTTTTGGGTTTCAAATGTCCCTTCAGGAAAGGATACAGTTAAAATACATTATCTTTTAGAGAAAATCTCATCTTCAAGGAGGATGAATTACTTTAAGTGCTGTTACAAGATTAACCTGATCTGCTCATTAAATTTACAAACAAACAAACAAAAACAACAAAAAGTTACACCTACCTTATTGTCTCTTCTATCAGACGATCTGAACTGTAAATTAAAAGAAAAGTTAAATTCTGGAATTATTAAATGCACATTTAAAATTTGCACTTACCATGATTGCACTAATGTACACAATTATGATTTAATTAAAAAAAATTTGCACTTAGTTTTTCTACATTTATAAACTTTTTAGTCAATTATGAATATAGTATGCCCAGAATTTTGAATATGGAGAAAAGTCTGTATTCCAAAATAAATTTATCTACAAATAGTGTAATTTTCACCTTTTATTGGTTACCTTAAATCTATTTTTTTCACAGAGATACCTGATAATTAAAGTCAGAACAGTTTTAATGATAACATAAAGAAATTAAACTACTTCTTTAATCTAGATAGCTCAGAGGTGTCACCATCATCTATTCAGAACTTAAGAATCATAACTAACTTGTTGAGATAGGATAGGCAAATACAGTCTTGATGGCCATAGCAATTTTTTTACCCCTTAAAAGCTCCTTCCTTTTTAGGAAAGTTTTTTTTTTTTTTTTTTGAAACTAAACCAAATCTCAGGTTACTAAACTTTAGAATTCAAGAATCTGAATAAAGTCACCAAACACACCTTAGGTCTGTAAATTATTTGCCTTTATGCATCACACATTTCAAAGAAACAAACAAAAACATTTTAGGGAGAAATTTATAAGTAAAGTTTGATAAAAGGGTCAGCTTTACAGCAGATATAGGAAAACAAACTTCAGACATGTGTATTTATTTGGCAAAGTACAGGGTAGGCATTCAAATAAAACATTTGCATATTTTTTCCGAACTATTTTCCAAAAAGAATTTCTAAGTTGATTCTATAAAGTAAAGTTGAGATTTCATTATAAAGTACTGGAGTAGGAAATCTAAGTTACTGCATGAATTAGGGAACAAAGATGAGCTTTTGAAAAACATCATAATAGCTTATATAAATCCAAATCCTTTGATTAAGAATTTCAAAAATTACAAATATGGTGTTGAAAGCCAGACTATGTGGCTGTTTAAGTGCTGGATCTGCCATTTATGAGGTATGTGACATTAGGCAAGTTCTTTTGTGCCCCAGTTTTCTCATCTGTAAATTGACAATGGTAATAACACCTACTTGTTCGGAGAATTAAAGAGGTGTATATAGTTTCTAGATTCGTACCAGAGATACTGTAAGCACGAAGCATTTTTTGCTATCATTATTTTCTCAGCAACTACATACTTATTCTAAATCTAAGCATAAAATTGATATAAACTTCCAGATAAACCCACTATTCTGGTAAGATCTACTGATTATTAAGCATGCATTTATTCTTTTTTTTCTAATGTGAAGTTTCTTAGAACTTTAAATGTCTCATTGTACATATTCAAGAGGATATTATGGGGTATAGTTTTTGCAAACACACTGGATTAAATTTTGGGTAACATACTTTAGAAAAGATATGACTATTATCATACTACTTGTTCTCTGATTCTTTATTTTATTCTGTCATTCTTTTTCTAGGTTTGTTATTCTTTTTCTGCTTTTTGTTTTGTTTTTCTGACCTGGAATATTTTTCTCACTCCTCCTTTAACAAATGTATATAGAAGTACTCCTGGAAAGTACTCGGTCAGACGGGCTGCAAAGTTAGGGAACTAACCTCTGCAGATTTTACAATGCAGAGAAATGAGATACAGGTGAACAGGCGCCTGGGTAAAGTGGCCATAAAAGACAGAATGGTTAATTGGGGCTAATACCTCCTTGATGGTATTAAGTTTTGTTAACTGTCCTTGTCATGGCCACTTAGAACATCAAAGGGCATAAAAATAAGATATTCCAAAATCCAGGTAGCACAGTATGAAAATAAAGAATTCTACTGCCAAGATTTTATGAAGACTCAATCGCAACAACAACCAAAATAATCAAATAGGACTTAATTAAGCTCTGTACAGCTAAGGACACAATAATTAAAGGAAACAGACAACCTTCAGAATGGGAAAAGATATTTGCAGGGTATGAATCTGACAAAGGGTTGGTAATTAGCATCTACAGAGAACTCAAATTAATCAACAATAACAACAAAAAACAGCAAACAATCCCATGTACCACTGGGCAAGAGACATGAACAGAGAAGGCCAACAAACAAGAACAACTTCTCATCGTTCTTCATCATCAGAGAAACGCAAATCAAAACCACACTAAGATATCATCTAACTCTAGTGAGAATAGCCCACATTACAAATTTCCAAACCTGGCTCGGCGCCTGTGGCTCAACGGGCTAAGGCGCCAGCCACGTACACCTGAGCTGGCAGGTTCGAATCCAGCCCAGACCTGCCAAACAACAATGACGGCTGCAACCAGAAAATGGCTGGGCGTTGTGGCGGACGCCTGCAGTCCCAGCTACTTGGGAGGCGGAGGCAAGAGACTCGCTTGGGCCCAGGAATTAGAGGTTGCTGTGAGCTGTGATGCCACAGCACTCTTATCCAGGGTGACAGCTTGAGGCTCTGTCTCAAATAAAAAAAAAAAAAACAAACAAATTTCCAAACCTGCAGATGCTGGCACAGATGTGGAAAGAAGGGTACACTTTGACACTGTTGGTGGAACTGTGAACTAATACAGCCTCTTTGGAAAGAAGTATGGAGAATCCTCAAAGTACTCAAAATAGACCTTCTACTTGATCCCGTAATTCCATTACTAGGCAAACTCAGAAGAAAAAAATCATTTTATCATAAGGACATATGTATTAGATTGTTTACTGAAGCTCAATTTACAATCACCAAGATGTAGAAACATTAATAAACTGTGGTATATGTATACCATGGAATACGATTTAGCCATAAAAAAGATGGAGACCTTTACATCTTTTATATTAACCTAGACAGAGTTGAAATACATTCTTCTTAGTAAAGTATCAGAAGAATGGAAAAGCAAATATCCAATGACTCGATACTAACACAAAGCCAGTGGACCAGTGGTTCTCAACCTGTGGGCCGTGACCCCTTTGTAACAATGAAAATACATCCTGCCTATCAGATATTTGTATTACGATTCATAACAGTATCAAAATTACAGTTATGAAGTAGCAACAAAAATAATTTTACGGTTGGGGGTCACCACAACATGAGGAACTGTATTAAAGGGTCGCAGCATTAGGAAGGTTGAGAACCACTGCATTAGTGTTTACTCTCTGCATTGTACAGTTAGTTCTCTGGGTTTTGACAAATGCATAATGTCACGCATGTGTATCCATCATTACAGTCTTATATAGAATAGTTTTGCTGCCCTAATTATCCCGTGCGTGTGGTTTTTTTAATGTTTAGAACGTTTTATTTATTTTATTTTTTTTAGAGACAGAGCCTCACTTTATTGCCCTTAGTAGAGGGCCATGGCGTCACCTCCAACTCCTGGGCTTAGGCGATTCTCTTGCCTCAGCCTCCCGAGTAGCTGGGACTACAGGAGCCACAATGCCCGGCTATTTTTTTGTTGCAGTTAGGCCGGGGCTGGGCTCGAACCCACCATCCTCTGTATATGGGGCTGGCGCCCTACTCACTGAGCCACAGGTGCTGCCCTAGAACATCTTATTAAACTACAAAATTGTTGGAATTAAGCTACATAGAAAAACAGAGAAAATATTTACAAAAACATTGTAAGAATGTAGAAAGGTCTTGAACAGTTTACATATTAAAATCATGGAAATTTCCCTAAATGGAGCTAACAGCTTACTGCTTAGAATTGATACAATATATAAGATCTTGGAGCAAATGTTGTCTCCAGTCTTATGGAAGCCAATCTTGCCTATAAACTTGTTTCTCTCTTTGGGAGATTCAAATCCAGAGGCAGAGAGAGGGGATAAATCAAGAGTTGAATATTCACATAAGTGGTCTAATTATGTTCATCCTGTTAACTGTGTTGAGGTTATACAGAAACAGCCAAAGTTATTATTTTTTTTAGCCTCCGATGATATTCAGAAGGATATGAACAATTTCTCACTGCTTGAACAAAATTCAGCACATAAAAGTTTGAGCATAGATTATTTGTGCTAGAACTATAAAGTTCTATCTGATAGACAATTACTTGTAAAACTAAGATAAAACAATTAATTATGGTCTATCTCATATTTACTGAAAATAGGAAAGGAGGCAGAGTGACACTTTTAAACCAAAGTGCTATAGTTTTAACTTAATTGAATGGGTTAATAAACAATTTATGCTGAAGTGACCACATAACTATTTCTAGAGCCCTGAAAAGCTTTAAAGACAAAATAGACTCAAAACACAACAAAGCAGAAAAGAAAACAATGCCCTTGAGATGGTCACTATTTCAACAGTATTACAGAAAGCTAAAGGATACTGGGGCTCTACTTACTCTACTTTGATGGTCTTTTATTGAAAATGCCTTCCTCAAACTAAATTCAGAGGGGAGGAAATTAAGAGCTTCAGATGACTTTATCCTGTGTTTAACTATTCATTTTTTCTCCCCTTCCTATCCCTGACAACAGCGGATTTTTCTACTGTCTCTATAGTTTTGCCTTTTCCAGAATGTCATATAGTTGAAATTATACAGTTTGTAGCTTTTGAAGGCCACCTTCTTTTATGCATTTAAAGCTCCCCGACATATTTTGGAGGCTTGATGGCTTATTTCACTGAATAATATTCTACTGTATGGATATACCACAGCTTATCTATTGACTTAACTGAAAGACATCTTGATTGCTACATTTTAGCAAAAATGAATAAAGCTGCTATAAACATTTACATACAGATTTTTGTTTAGACAGTTTTCAACTCCTAGTTATTACCAGGAACATGACTGCTGGAATGTATGGCAATACCATATTTAGCTTTCTAAAAAAACTGTCAAATTCCCTTCCAAAGTGGTGTCTGTTATCATTTTGCACATCCATCAGGAATGAGTAAGAGTTCCTGCTGTTCCATATCCTTACTAGCATTTGGTATTGTCAGTGTTTTGGATTTTTTTTTTTTGAGACAGAGTCTCAGTATGTTGCCCTCAGTAGAGTGCCGTCGCGTCACAGCTCACAGCAACCTCCAACTCTTGGGCTTAAGCAATTCTCTTGGCTCAGCCTCCCAAGTAGCTGGGACTACAGGTGCCTGCCACAATACCTGGCTATTCTTTTTGTTGCAGTTGTAATTGTTGTACAGCTGGCCCGGGCTGGGTTTGAACCCGCCGGCTTTGGTGTATGTGGCTGGCACCGTAACCACTGTGCTACAGGTGCTGAGCCAGTGTTTTAGATTTTAATTAATCTAATAGGTGTGTGACGGTATCTCAGTATTGTTTTAATGTGCAATTCTCTAATGACATATGATGTTAAACATCTTTTCACATACTTCATTTATTATCTATATATCTTCTTTGGTTAAGGTATCTGTCCAGGCTAGGTACAGTGGATTACACCTATAATCTTACCATCCTGGGAAGCTGAGGTAAGAGGATCCCTTGAGTTCAAGAGCGTGAGATCAGCCTAAGCAAGAGTGAGACCTTGTTTTTACTAAACATAGAAAAAATTAGTTAGGTATTGTGGCAGGCACCTGTAGTCTCAGTTACTCAGGAGGCTGAGGCAGGAGGATTGCTTCAACCCAGGACTTTGAGGTTGGAGCTAGGTTGATATTATGTCACTTTGAGCCTGGGCAACAAAGTGAGACTCTGTCTCAAAAAAGAACAAAAAACTGTTCAGATTTTTTTTTTTTTTGTAGAGACAGAGTCTCACTTTATCGCCCTTGGTAGAGTGCCGTGGTGTCACACAGCTCACAGCAACCTCTAACTTCTGGGCTTAGGCGATTCTCTTGCCTCAGCCTCCTGAGTAGCTGGGGACTACAGGCGCCCGGCACTACGCCCGGCTATTTTTTTGTTTTGCAGTTCGGGCGAGGCTGGGTTTGAACCCCCGCCACTTTGGGTATATGGGGCCGGCGCCCTACTGGATGAGCCACAGACGCCGCCCCCCCCCCTTTTTTTTTTGTAGAGACAGACTCTCTCTCACCCTCAGCAGAGTGCCGTGGCGTCACACAGCTCACAGCAACCTCCAACTCCTGGGCTTAGGTGATTCTCTTGCCTCAGCCTCCCGAGTGGCTGGGACTACAGGCGCCACCTGTAGCGGCTGTAAAAGCCGGGCTATTTTTCTGTTTTGC